>CM057146.1:4293764-4563326 GCA_029964075.1 Patiria pectinifera
GTTTTGGGCCTAGTCTCGGGGATAGTGGATTTTGACGGCGGCTGATCGCCGTTTGGGAGTGATGGGACACATGAGTTAATTTTTTTGCTTATAACAGAGCCGATATAGCGCAGCGTGATTGTCTGTGCACATCGTTAGTTTTTGGTATTTTTAAATTTTTTTGTTTATTTATTCTTGTGGTTTTTTTTAAATGTTTACCTCTCGTGTATGTAAACTTATGACATTCTGCATACATTTAAGGTTTGATGCATGTGATCATTCTTACCATCTACATTTCAGCGGTACCACACATAATCAGGACTGATCGTGGGACTGAGAACACTCTTATAGAAGACATTCAGATTGCCTTTCGCTACCATGACAATGATGACCATTCTGACTTCAAGAGCTTCATGTACGGCAAATCTACCTCAAATCAGGTAAATGTGAAAAGCAACTCATTTCAGTGAAACAAAAATCATTACTTATTGTTTTTGATACTTGAAGATGCAGGATTAAAAGTTCATAGGGCAGTTGTTGCATTTTATCTAAGCCTAAGCATTTTGAATACTCGTAGAATAAGCCTTTTCACCATGATGTCTTGTGGCGCATTACAATTTTTTTAATTGTATTACTTTGTGATTGTGATAAATGTCATAAAACATGTGGTACGTTGATTTGATAACACATTGTTAAGCAGTGCATAATTTGAGTCACCAAGAATTATCGGTATTTATCATCAAGTAATATTTTTTTCTTATTGGTCGTCCAAAAGCCTGTTTGTGCCATCACTACTTTATTTTCGAGAGCATTTATTTGTATTTTCTCTATTCTCCAGAGAATTGAACGCTGGTGGGGCAGCATGAGGCAGGGAGCCATGAATTACTGGTTGAGTCTCTTCAAGGACCTGGTTTATAGTGGAACCTTTGACAACTCCTGCCTCTGGGAAAAGTAAGATGAAATTGTCTTGTGTTATGCCAATGAGGAGGAGTGTTTTTATTATCTAATTTATTTTACATTGCAGTTATGTTTCTGGAGAATCATGCACAAGTCTGTGTACATGAAACATCATTGTATCGACTCATGAAATCACTTCACAGTATGATAATACACTGTTTAAAAGGAGATGTGATATGGAAGCCCGACAAGAGATGAGATAGATGTCTAATACAATATGTTAATCTTTTTCATTTCCAGAGAATGTGTACGGTTCTGTTTCACAAAATTACTACGCAGAGAACTTCATCGAGTTGGCAGATTGTGGAATGAACACCACATCAGACATTGCAAAATGTCAGAAGGTCCTCATGGGAAGCCAGATATGATGTTTTTTCTCCCACAACATTATGGTATGTTTAATTTGCATTTTCAACTTGTTTAATTTCCTTTAAAATAAAGTATTGTGTAAGACTTGTTCCCCGAAGTCGAGGGTAGGACACATTTGTGGTCATGTCGGCCTGGTCTGATGGCATTTCTCCATGCCTCCCGGACCTGGGACGTTGTCTATCCAGTGCTTTCTTGCGACCTTGTGGACGGACGCTCTCTACCTGTAGTTCTTGTTCATTACTCATGCGCTGGATGTGCCCATACCAGCGCAGTCTACCCCATCTGACTTCTTCCTCAATGTTGACGATACGTAGACGTGCTCTTAGTTCATACAGGGGCACTCTATCAGAAATCTTGGCTGAGGAAATCAAATGCACCATAGCATTGTCATTTTGGGACAGTCGAGAGATATTCTCACCAGTTACTGGCTATGTTTCACTGGCATGGAACTGTTTATTGTAAATTTAACTGTTTATTGTCAATTTAATGTCAATGAATGCTGTATGTTATTAATTTCATAGGTGCCCGCGACTACAGACATGAAGTTCAAGGAGATGACATTGATGCAATTGATGATGGCATCTGTGTGTCTGTTGCCGAAAATGGATGCACTGCCGAATTTGAGGAAGTTGCTCAAACACTAATGACGGAGAATGGTTTGACCATGCCACAAACACCTGCGGATGCTGTCACTCTTTTTGCGGAGTTAAAAGAACTCATAACTGACAGAATATAAATTGCCACCATTGCAATTGCACCTGAACAGAAATGTGTTTTGTTCCTATTTACCAAGTCCTCAATAGTGTCTGGAAATTGTGTTATTGATTGTAATGAATGTGTTCTTATTGCTTTTTTTTGGGTGGATTTTACTTGAGATTAACCTTGGTTCAAAGCCATATATAGCTTGCTAATCCCTCGCAACTTGTCATAGCCCAATTTTAGGCTACACCCTGAAAGACTGAAAATTGTAATTAAAATTTGTACATATTTGTATGGTAATGAGAAAGTTAACAAGATTTCAGTTGAACCACGGAGTGGGAAAATCTGCCCGTGTGACAGGTTAAAAAATTATACATGAAGTTTTGTCAGGATCTCAAAAAACTATTTCATGTAAGTGGGGTTATGTAATGATAGGAATAGTTTTGATGTTTATGTAAAAATAGTTGATGTTCTTAAAATTAAATAACTCATAATAGTAAAAACAAAAATGACATTTAGACCTTAAGATTGGGCTCTGCATTTTATTTAGTAAATTCCAATTTCAAAAACATGCAGTAGTAAACACAACTATTCAAATATGGAATTTGTTTCATCATCTTCAAATCTTAAAAGGGCAGGGTAAAAGGGTAGACTCAAAATGTAAAGGATTGATATTTTTTTCACAATTGGAATTTTTACTTGGATGACATTATTAGTTTTCTTCCCAAGCAGATTTCCAAAAAATTCTCATACTAACTTGTTAAATTACTGTGATCTATTGATACATGTACTCTAATATGATTGTTTCATTGATCCCTTCCGACAAGCAAAAGCTTTCATATGGAAGTAATTGACCTTATGTTACCAATGATGTGAACCTTTTCATATGTTGTGTCTTCAATAAATGTTGAAGTTTTCACTCCAGTCTTCTTGTGTACATAAGATATCATTGAGCTAATCTGTCAATATTTCATAAACATCAATTGTGTTGCTCCATGCTAAAATTGGGTAACTCCAGTCAGAAATGCGAAGTTAACTTTTAGACTCACAACAATACCAGCCTTCAATTAAGACCTAAAATCATGGACACCACGTGAGTTTCAAACTTGCGCGCGCAAATTTCAAAGATGCGCAAGTAGCAAGTTTGCGCTCGACAGGTTTATTAGTCAGACCCTATTTATATCTAACAGTACGTCTAGATTCCAGACTAGCTGCTACAACTCCCCAGTTCAGTAGGAATTTTACTGAAAGGTATGCGACAAGGTATGCAATAAAATTCACGACATTGCAAACAAATTCGCATACGTGTGCGCACATATTCGCGATTAATTTCACGACATCGCATACGTGTGCGCATATATTCGCGATAAATTTCGCGACATCGCATACGTGTGCGCATATATTCGCGATAAATTTCGCGACATCGCATACGTGTGCGCATATATTCGCGATAAATTTCGCGACATCGCATACGTGTGCGCACATATTCGCGATAAATTTTGCGACATCGCATACGTGTGCGCACATATTCGCGATAAATTTTGCGACATCGCATACGTATGCGCACATATTCGCGATAAATTTCACGACATCGCATACGTGTGCGCACATATTCGCGATAAATTTCACGACATCGCATACGTGTGCGCACATATTTGCGATAAATTTCGCGACATCGCATACGTGTGCGCACATATTTGCGATAAATTTCGCGACATCGCATACGTATGCGCACACGTTTACGATATGCGATGTCCCTTCAGGGCCACCATAGCTACGCCATTTGCCCGCCAGCATACTTTGAGATGGGATTACAGTATGCTGATGACATCACTTGGGCAAGTAACAATATCCACCCGATAGCAACTGTGGAGAGGAAGGCACCCGAGGTACTAAAAGAGCGAAACCTCACAGTAAACACGTCTAAGACAGAGAAACACCTCATCAGTAGAAACGGAAGCAACACCAGTTGGAAGAAATGCAAATACTTGGGATCTTTTCTCGACACTGAGCAAGATATTACCAGGAGGAAAATACTTTCGATGGTATCTTTCAACAAATTCAGGAATGTCTTCAACAGTGATGCAATCTCAAACAACACGAAACTCAAAACATTCCGCGCCTTCATATCATCTGTATTCCTATACAACAGCGAACTATGGACATTGACTAAGTCACTAGAAGAGAATATTGATGCATTTCACAGAAGACTCTTGCGTTCAATCCTTAATATAAAATGGCCCAAGAAGATCACCAATAAAGAACTGTACAGGAGAACCAACGAGATCCCTTGGAGTACTGCCATTACCCGAAGACGTCTTAGGTGGACAGGCCATCTCCTGAGACTACCCGAGGAAGCTCCTGCCAAGCAAGCACTTCTAGAGGCAATCCGCAAGAACAAGCTACCAAGAGGGGGACAACGAACCACGTGGCTGAAGAGAGTAAACAAGGACCT
This sequence comes from Patiria pectinifera, assembly GCA_029964075.1. Classification (NCBI taxonomy): domain Eukaryota; kingdom Metazoa; phylum Echinodermata; class Asteroidea; order Valvatida; family Asterinidae; genus Patiria; species Patiria pectinifera. The sequence continues at coordinate 4,298,224 of CM057146.1, forward strand.
GACAACCACGGGGGTCAACATCAAGGATCGATGCACGTGGCACGTGGCATCAGACAGAGAACAATGGAGAACACTTGCAGAGTGCGCGATGTCAGATCAACTTGACGCAAGCGCCTAGATGATGAGTAGAAACAGATACACGCACGCGTACGTTCGAATGCTTTAAACGGCTCTGGGTACGCACAACACGAAGCGGTATCAATGGATATCAACATCTTTTACAGGTTAACCCCAATAAAAATTCTCTTTTGTTTTGAATAACAATTGAATGTCTCATTCTTTATTTATTCAATCCAAGAGCAGATGATCTTAGCATTATCATCCCAATACAATATGTTTGAACTCTACAAATTGAGATTACGTTTTTAAACTTTTGCAGATTGTTATCCAGCCTTCCATACCTACTGAAAATAATAAACGAATCTTCAAAAATGTGTTACTTTGATTGGTCAAGCGATGTTACTGCATATGCATAGAGATGGTGTTGCATATGCATCGATGAATACGTGCGCGTTCACGCGAGGGGGGGGGGGTGCTGATGGCAGATTGATCAAGTCGGAATTGCTAACTTTTGCACCACATGTATGCACATGCTCTGCAATACATGCACACACATGTAATACGCGTGCTGTACAATGTACGTACAGTGTTTGCGCATTGTTATACAGCACTGAAGTGGAACGCGCGCTGAAGTGTACCTTGTCGGGCATCTGGAAAGAAGTAAACAAAGTGATTTTTACTACTTTTTTTTTTAAAGATACCGACTTAAAGCAATTCCAACTGGAGCCAAGTCTACCGTGGATGTTGCTACGGGTATAGTACGCGTATAGTGGCCGTGCACAGAAAGATAGCAAAAATAGAAAGTATCATGTGACTCGCTCTCGACCAATCAAGACGATGCCAAGTACACTGTGTCATTTTGCAATCACTCTATGCCACTCATTTGAAGTACTTCGCACAATTTGCTCACTCGGTATCTGAAACTACAATACTGGTTACTGGTAGAGCTGACCCAACCTTCAAGTCGGGAAGAAATCGTTCGAAAACTTCCCCAAATAATATGTATTATCGCAATTTCTAGGAATTGTTATTTCATGAGTAGTTGGACACTTATATCATCTTTATGCCGAATTTCAGCTTAAAGGGGCAATAGGTCCTGAAGTCCCCGAAAATTTTATGTTTTGGATTGTTTACTTAGCCTATTTCAAAAATCTGGTTGAAAGGAAACCAACCTAATGTCTTACCGATCCCCGGCCCCGGCGAGAAAAGACGAAAAAAAACCGGGTGTTTACATCGGACATGACGGAGTACGAAATACGAATACGTTCTTCGTGTCGCTGACCTTTACTTCCAGGTCTACCGGAAGGTCAAAGTAAAGTTAACTTGAAATACAGACTGAAGCCCCAAATTCAAAACGAACCGAATTTCTTCCAAACGATTTTGTAAAACCTGGTACGAACTTGAACCCCCGTCTGAAGATGTTTTTAAAAAATCTGACGTCATCATGACGTCATCAGGTATCAAATTACAAGAAATTTAAGGGCCAAATTTGTAAAAATAGTTTTAGCTATATCTTTAGAACTAAATAGAGTATCGTACGTGTTCGTTTTGGCGTGAGGTTGTAAATTATGCCTCATTGGTCCTACGTCCCATTGGTCCGACGCCCCATAAGATTAGTACGGGTTAGGGTCAGTCAACCTGAACCAGTGGAACTATACAGTATTATGTTTCGTCGGACCAATGGGGCGTCGGACCAATGGGACTTCGGACCAGTGGGACTATCGAGACGTAACCATTACTACGTGATAGACAGCGTTTTACTGCTTAACATATGAATTTTGACTGGAGATGTCAGACTTTCCAGAAATACGACAAATCCGAAGAGGCGATGGGCGACAAGTTTCACATCATAGCTTGCATCGGCTGTCTGTACTACTTGGGAGACTTGGACGAGGTTTTGAAAAACCTGTACAGCAGGCTTGAAGATGGCGGCATTCTACTACTTGGGGTGGCACAAGGTTGGTCTAAAATAATAATTTACGCGCATAAGTTCACGTACGGTGCAAGCACGTGTGCACGAGCGCCCACCTGTACCTTCGGTTCATCCGGTTCGTTTGTAAAAACGTCATACACGCGCGCGCACCACTGATTACTCCCGCCCATTGGATAAACGCTCGAGGTGCGTTAACTTCCGGTGTAGCGTGAATATCCGACTCCATGAAATGTGGACTCATTGGTAGAACTGCGCACGCGTGAGTACGATACTATGCTATTTTTAGGATCGTTTCGAGAGAGTGGCCTGTCACGTGCGAGGGATAAACCAATAACAGGGAAATAGGGGTCCGATTTTTATAGGAGTCGGATTTTCATGTGACACCGGTTCTATTCGTGCTATATGCTACACCGTCTGAATTACGTACGCATGGTTGAATTGAGATGACGTCATACTAACGAACCAGATAGATAGAGATGTGTTCGTGTGACACAAGCTGCTTCGTACGAAAGCCCATTACGAAAGCGCCACTGCAAGTATATGTTGCGGATTATTTAATTCGTTATTACAGATTATTAATTCGTTATTACGGATTACTAATTCGTAATAACGGATTATTAATTCGTTATTACGGATTATTCAATTCGTTATTACGGATTACTAATTCGTTATTATACAAATAACGAATGTTTGTGAGTGCGATGGTAAGAATAATTTCATAAGGTGACGGATTGAATGTTCTATTCCACTCGAGAACATTCAATCTGTCACCGAATGAAATTATTCTTTCCATCGCACGAACGTAAAACATTCGTTATTTGTTTTATACAACACCTGAATAAATTATCGTCATTTGATTGGTAAATTATACATGTAAACTACAATTTATTTTGATTTTAAAGATGTTGAACTACCCCTTCACTAAAATGTTTGAACCCAACGCTGTAGCGCTGGCTCTTTGGAACAATACGCGCTACGCTGAACGCGCACACCAGCATGCATTTTGCACGCAAATACCGCGTCATGGAACAAGCGCAAAGTGAAACAGTATAACGCATGGGTATAACGCATGGTCGCACCGTGCATTATACCGAATAATAATATGTCACGTGATCTACAATTCGCCAATCAGATGACGGGGATTTATTCAGGTGTTGTATAAAACGGATTATTTAATTCGTTATTACGGATTATTAATTCGTTATTACGGATTATTAATTCGTTATTACGGATTACTAATTCGTTATAACGGATTACTAATTCGTTATAACGGATTATTTAATTCGTTATTATACAAATAACGAATGTATGTGAGTGCGATGGTAAGAATAATTTCATGAGGTGACAGATTGAATGTTCTATTCCACGAGGCGAAGCCGAGTGGAATAGAACATTTTATCTGTCACCGAATGAAATTATTCTTTCCATCGCACGAACGTAAAACATTCGTTATTTGTTTTATACAACACCAGAATAAATTCTCGTCATTTGATTGGTAAATTATAAACTACAATTTATGTTGATTTTAAAGACGTTGAACTACCCCTTCACGAACATGTTTGAACCCAACGCAATAATAATATGTCACGTGATTTACAATTCACCAATCAGATGACGGGCGGCACTATCTTTGCATACGTTTGCTTTACACCAGCACCACTCCTGTGCTATACTAAGTTGCCGAGTAATGACTCAGAACGTATGAGTAATTCGTAATAACGAATTAATAATCCGTAATAACGAATTAAATAATCCGTAATAACGAATTAGTAATCCGTTATAACGAATTAGTAATCCGTAATAATGAATTAAATAATCCGTAATAACGAATTAATAATCCGTTATAACGAATTAGTAATCCGTAATAACGAATTAATAATCCGTAATAACGAATTAAATAATCCGCAACATATATACTTGCAGTGGCGCTAATGGGCTTTCGTAGCTTCGTGTGTTTCCACAAATTCTTGTTTCTTGGAAGGGCACAATTATTCGTCGTTACGTCAATATCGTATACTACTATAGCTAGCACAAGAAGCTACAGGAATCGGACCTTTAGTTCTGTAGACAGGCTTCACTGAGAAAACCTATGGCCTTTTGTAAAAAAGAGTTTGAAACACAGCATGTGATACGGCAAAAATAAGAACAAATTGAGATATTGATTCAATAATATAAAAAAAAAAAAAAAAAAGTACACACACAAATCTTTCCTGAGGGCGCATTTTTAGAAGAATTATTTTTTTTTTTGTAGGAAAACTTCTTGAGTGCGCTTTAAAAACTACCATTTTTCGAGAAGGAAATAACTTTTTGAGGCCAAATTGGTGCACTCAAGTAAAAAAAAAACAATTACTGCCTCCGATTAATAGGCCTACATGCCTTAAACGTGCCTTACCGAACATTCGTCCGACAGAAGTATGACATTTCGGACTTACGAGGCATAATACACTTTATTTATTCTGCCTCATAGGTCCGCCGCCTCATAGGTCCGACGCCTCATAGTCCGACGTCGGATACAACGAGGCGTGGACCTAGTACGAGGCGTCGGAGCTATGGACCGTAACCTGAACAGGTTCATTGTCCAACGAGGCAAGAACGAGATTTTAGTGTACCTCCGACGCAGCTAATATAACAAGAACTGAGCCAGGACTGAGCATGCTTGGGCGCGGCGCGTGCCTTTTGACGCTGAAGTTTTCTTCTGTTCTCTTTGTAATTTTCACCGTTGAGGGGGCACTTCAATGGCTCAACATTTTGGTGAAATTAATGTTGCTTCTTGATTTAATTCAGGTGGAATTGGTTTTGGAAAGCTAGTGCAGTATCTTCAAACAAAACTGGACAACGGCGCCTGCGCAGGACGCTACTCCTCCTGGGAAGTCCAAGACGCATGCAAGAACCTCAACATGGCCGTCTCACAGACGTACATCATCGAGGCGTACCTAGATATCTCGATGTGTCTAGACAAACCCCCTGACCAGCTCTCACAAGACGCGCTAGCTATGCTTGATTTTATCACGTATAGAGAGGATTTCGTTCGGCGAGCACCGCCAGATTTGCGGGGCGAGGTGCTGAGGTTCTTAAGCAGCGAGTGCACGGAAAGGGGTCCGGCTGGGGAGTTCTTACTCGACGAGAGCACCGCCTTACTTGTCACACGTCGCGAGGGATAAATTTTGCACAGTTTTGTTTTTAAAGTTTTTTTTGAAAGGGGTAGCTTCTCTGGTGTAAAGGAATCTGATTTCGTGTTTATCCTAAACGTACCTACCGAATTATCAAACAGTTTTTAGAGGAATTTAGAAAATTTAGAGGAATGTTAACAAAAAGTTTTTAGAGGAATTTAGAAAATTTAGAGGAATGTTAATGAAAATTGTTCAAATTGAAAATAACTGCAACGGCGCCCTCATACGTCAGGAGCCAATGTATTTTAACATTGTGATGATTGTGTTTTATACCAACCTCGTCCCCAGGGTGTCGAGTAGTGCGCGCCCACCACTACCTGCTCTCTGACAACCTCGTCCACAGGGTGTTCAGCAGTACGCGCCCACCACTACCTGCTAGGTTGGAAAAAGTAAGCACTGGGGACGAGGTTGGTTTTAAACAACATGAACTGTGTAGTGACATTTCTTAGTGCTAAGTCATATGCTAGAATATCGGAATCTAATTGGCCAGCACTGTTAGTGGGCGTGGCTTAAGTCATCTACTGAGCAATACTGCATTTTGATTGGTTAATGCATCTCTGTACTTCAGCAATGATGTATAGGGATCATGTTGCCCTATATACATATAACTATCTACAAGAACAGACAATATAAATGTACTTCTCTAACCGCAAATAAAAACAAACCACGAACAGCAGTCGTTATCAGACTCATTTTTTTTTTATTCAATGCATTTGATGCCTCATTCCATGGTGTACACGGGGTCTACCCGATGTTCCCCAATACCGATGTTTCCAGTGTACACATTACGACCCAGAGAACCGTTTCAAATAAAAATGAACCCTTAAAAACTAAAGTTATGGCTCCATGATATTCCAGGTACGTCATGAACAATAGGGATGTGGATTACGTGTATATTTTTCAAAAGCAAAAATTTCACCCAATGCAAAGTGTTGTTCTTCATTTCCAACCCTGACTAGACCCACTAACGTAACTGGGGCCCTAGAACTCCCTTTTTGACATTTGGGACTTTAGTCTGCATATGGACTCCTTTTTTGACATTTGGGATTTCGGTCTGCACGACGGACCAAAATCCCAAATGTCAAAAACCAGTTAGTGGGCCTATCCCCCTGACATACTTGGCATTACTGCTGTCTCAAAATGTAAACTAGTATCTGACAGATTGAAGTTATCTTAAGTTAATTTTTTCCGTCTTTTTGGCGACGCCTTAAACGGTAGCATTTTTAGACAGTTCTTTAATCCAAAACAAAAACATCATGCTTTAACAATGTAGCTTAACGTACGCCAGTATGTATGCTATTGGCAGAAAATATACTTCTTTTCCAAAATGTTTTACACTTTATGAATTTCATTTTAGTCTTTTTTTTTTGTGGGAAATATGTCACATACCCAATTATCTTGAAAAAATAAATCGGTAAACATAATCAGTAAACATGGAACTAGATCTCAAGTCGGGTTTCTTGAACTTTCAATTCATTTGGTGGTTCCCAGAACAAAATGTGCTTCTAAAATACAAGTCTGAATAAAACGGCTTTCAACAATACGTCGAAAAGATATCTATACCAATTATGCTTAAATGTTTAAATTTTGTTCTATGTGGCATATTAACAAACGGCACAGAACTGAAAACAGACAAGTTGATGTTTTCCTCTTAAAAAAACAAAACCCAAAAATACAAATCTTGGTACAGTTTATTTTAAACACTAACGGGAAAAATGGAGTCATCCAAAAGATTCAAGGCTTTTACTTCAGAAAAATATCTCACTTTTTGTGCCTTGGTAAAAAGGTTGTAATGCACACAAGCAAAAGTCATCCTTTTTGGTATAACTGTTGCTAACCATACTAATGCGGTGAAATATTCAACTATGCGTAGTCTATTTACTTGTTAGGTTACACATACACTGTACTTGGACCTGATAATCTGCGACTGTTTGTTTAAATGGTATAAGCAGCATTTATATATACCATTCACCGAAAACCCTATTTGATACATACTAGGCGCAAAGCCGTGAAACACATTACAAAATCTACCCACAGTTTTTGCTTGAAGATCATATCGAGTTTAACAGTGAAGGTATTCAGTAAACTCTACTAAACTATCTTCTTACCTGTGAAACAGCACACATAGTGTTAAAAAAAGAGACAATTTCAGAGACTGGATAAATGATATCTCAAACGAAAATAAAAATTAAAAAAACCTTCCTACTAGCACAGATGCAAATTGAATCATTCTAGTGCAAAAGAAACAAAACCAAATGCCAGAAAAACACCAAAACAAAACAAGTCATCTACATTGTCATGACTGTTGCATACTGTGAAATTCCAATATACAAATCCAGACAGCCAATCAACTTCGCAGGCCTGATAGAACAGGGCACACGATTGGTCAAGTGTGGCCGGCTTGAAAAGACAAACTATCTGATAGATTGGCCAATTGCTGTATGTTTAATTAATTGACAATAAAGCTTTCTTTTTTTTGGTCAAATTATTTTCCCCCAGTGATTTTGAGTGCACTTTTGCATGAATTTTCCAAATAAGAATGAGATATGCCAACTTAAAACACTATCTACTTCAAGTAACTACCGAGACAAAATGGTACAACTTGTAAAGAGCTGCATAAATAAATGTTTAAAAATGAACTTGTAACATGAGGGAAAACCTAAGATAACAAAACATTCGCTGAAAGTAAATGAAGATTTTCAAAAGACAAAGGAAAGAAATAGTGACTACATGTAATATAATGGCAATATAAGAATAACAATATTCCAGTCTTTAAAATTGTTTTGTGTTTCACTAAAAGCAAAACTGTATTATAGCACTAAAAAAAAAGTTATTCTTGTTCATCAAATCTTGTAAAACTCTGTGGCATCAACTACTCCCAGATAACCATGACAACAGCAAAACTTTTAAAATATAACGAATAACAGAAAAGCAAAAAAAACACACAAAAAAACAGACAGGGTATCAACAAAAGTAAACATGCCCTTGCCATTTGTGGAGGGCACGATATAATAGCACACTGTACAATGGTTTTCTACACCATTAGATAAAACACCAACATCTAACAATACTCAGGCCATTGGATTACCAGGGGGTAAACCATTGCACTCAATTAAACTTTTTTTTTTGTTTTTTTCTTAATCTATACAGGCTACAATAGACACGTTTCAATAAATTCAATATATTGAACAATAAATATAAATGTATCGTTAAACAAGGGTCTCATGTTTTTGTGTCCATTATTAAAAACGTTTTTATTTAATACTGTGCCATTTTCAGACTTGCGGCAAAAGACACCCAAAAAAAGGAGTTTAAAGACTGTACAGTGTTCAAATGGACATGTTTACAGAAATAAATAAATAGTTTATATGCAATCATACATGTAAACTGGAAGAAATGCAACAGCACAATATTTAATGAGAGTGCTGCTGTCAGTTCTATACAAGTGTATAATATTTACGGGCAAGCGTCTTAGCCTAGAATATAAAGGATGCACACTTTCAATGTGTTAAATAACAATATTTACTTAAAAAAAGGAAAGAAACAAAATCAAAACAAATGATAGCTATCATACTCTCTGCTGTGATGTCCGTGGCAGTATATCTGTTTGTATAGGAACTGTTTGACCAAAGGTGAAAATTAAAAATCGCAGCCCGATTAATAACATCTTTTACTCAAAACAGCAAAGAACTCTTGTTTGTTGCTCTTTACCAGAAGTGAGACTTTCCTCGACTTTGAAAAAAAAAACCCACCGTAACGAGCCAATCAAAAGTGCTGTTCTATCCTTATTAAACGGCTGCTGATTTCTGATTGGTTGAGGATTACCAAAAGAGATTAAATGCCCATCCAATCGTGTGGTAGCACGAGGCACTGAATTTCATACAGAATCTGATTGGCTAAACTTGAGCAATTTCCTTCGGATGTGTACTGGGTTCATAGCACACTTTAAAAAAAATCTGTTCCCCTTTTTAATACATCAACCCTGAAATTATAGCACCACATTTAGCACGTAACAATGTGTCTGAATAAATAAAGGTCTATCATAAGGAATAAAATACTACATGCAAGACTTTTTGAAGACAGGAAAAAAAGTTCAAACGTGGCCAGGAATGTGGTACAAATTCCTGCACTGTTTGCAAATAAAATGACAGAGAAAATACTGATTAAAAACTAGCAGTTAGCAAAATATTGCCACTAAAACTCGAAAGTTACCTAATCTTCTGGAGCACTACTTGCTTTTTAAGGTTTTATGTACAAAAACGAGACAAGCCGTAAAAAGCCTGTGTTCACTTACGTGCATGGAAGAATACCACACTGTTCATGTTGTTCAAGTATAACATTGTTCAAAAACACCTGTTGTTTTTTTTTGTCTATCCCAAAAATATTTCATTTTCTTCATAAGCTGGTTACATGGAGAATATCTCGGCTTAAGAATGCCCATTGACGGCATTGAATCTGCTTAAGACACTTTTTTTGTTTACAATTGAGGCATTTTGCACTTTTTATTGACAGTGAAGCTTTTTTTCCTGAATGGTAAAGGAAAATTAAATTGATATTTATTTTGGAGCGAGCAACACTGTAAACATTTGTGTTTGTCACTTTCCATAAATTTCGCAATGAACAAACCAAATTAAAGGATTTTGATTTAAAAAAGAAATTTTCTGTTTGGCCACAAGGATTGGATTAGTATGGGCCTCTCATCTTAAAACAAATGGATTTAATGCAACCAATAAGCAACTGTTGAGCAAAATATCCCCCTTGGCAAATTCAGTTAGCAAAACCTTACAGGATACCAGCCAAAAGCAATACTGCCAACAAAGACTTCAACTAGTGACACATTTGTCTGGTTCCCCAAGGGCTTAATGAAAATACCATCAAATATGGTCACAAAGTTATAGGTATCAGCCTACATGTACATTAGGCATGAGACCAAAACAGCATTATGGTTGCAATACAGTTAAAAGTGCACGCTTATGAAATAGTCCTTTGGTATTTTTATTTATTTATTTTTTTATTTGAATTTACAAGAGAATACATGGCAAATACCTTGAAGTCAGTTCACCCTGTTAGTATATTTTGTTAGCTGCTTTTGTATGACGGTTGTAGAACAAAAAATAAAATTCTGCGTATTTTACCAGATTATCCTGTGGGAATAATGAGTTGTCTTCGTATTACATGTTAGTAAAGAACAACCTAAATGATTCAACTTGCCTAGATTCACCTATGAATGAGTTCAAGTGAGCTGTCTTAAAAAGCTTTGATTTGTTTTCGCATTCTTATATAACTTTCTTGACATTATTATTTGATTGTTTTTTTCGCAGTTTGTTTGAGTTGGCTTCAAAAACTAAAATCCTTTTTGTAACATTTGGGGATCTCTACAAAGTTTCTTTGTAAAGTAGACATCTTCCCTGCACCTATTAACTGTCCATTCGGTAACTCTAACATCAAACATGGACTTTACAGAAAAACCTGTGCATCAATACAGTACACTACAACTTTTGGGGGGGGGGACCAAATCTACAATCTTACAGAAGATCCTTTTGAACGTTGGCCCTTTCATTGATCTTTGGGTGTCAACTTGACCCAAAATTTGAGATGTTACAATTACCAATTGAGTGCAGTCTGGCAGTTTCCTACTTGACCGAGCAAGCTTCTGTTACTCCTTCAACAGGTAACCAGTGAAACAGCTGGTACTCATGACATTCTCAAGCAGTAACACTATACATGGTCATGTCACCGGTGATGCATGGCTGGTACTCTGAAAATTCCCCAGCAGAATTCTTATGAAGGGAGTCGGGGGCCCAGTCTGGCACAACTGGTTCCCAGACAACACTGGCCATCTCATCAAGTCAGCCGGTACCCTGAAGAGCTGGTGTCCAGCACAAATGCCTACCCATCCGATTGTCACAGCGGTTTTCTTGACCAAGGTGCAGCACGCGTTTTAAAAGTGTCCGATTCTTACTTTACAGGCAGTTTAAACGTTCTTAACATAATAAGAAGAGTTGTTCTGTATAATTTAATTGGCAGCACAGTTCTTGGTGTTTGTTTGTTTGTTTAGTATGGCGTGTAGCGGGCATAGCCTCCTCTGTAAATACCTGTCTGCTGAAATAAGAGAAACAAAACAAGACATCAAATTAAAACCAAATTTTGTGCACGATCCTTTTTGCTATTTTCGAGTTGTTCAAGCTCACTCAAGCATGATCTTGCTGAACAATCCAGAATATTACACTTCATCAGAGACTTAGGGCGCATCTTAATATTTTGTCTAGAGCTACTGTCTACCGGTACGTCGTTGACCATTACCAATATGTGGGAACATCCTGACAATACACAAATCCAGGCAAGTGACCACTGTACACAGATGAGGCCCCCTTCAATGGAGAAACTGCCTGTGACAATACCTAGCACAATGCTTTCACCATTGAAGGGGGCCTCAGCGATAGGACTGATGGCGTGCCCAGATTGGTCAACAGATGTAGCCATAGCTCTGGACATGGGCGTCGCAAGGGGGCAAGGGGGGCAAGGGGAGGCGCTTGCCCTCCTCCCGAAAAAAAAGAAAAAAAGAGGTGCGAAGTCATAGTAGTGTAAATTTAATGAATTGGAGGGGGGGGGGGGGAATGTCCCTGCCCCTCTCTAAAACTGAAAAATCGAGAATATGTTGAGAAATACAGGAATTTTTTGGAAAAATATGATTTGCCCCCCTCAAGAAAAAATCCTGGCGACGCCCATGGATCTGGAAGCCCGTTTCGGACTCAGTCTAATATATTTGTTTTTGTACAAATAGCTTCATGTCTTTTTGGTTGCCGAGAACAAACATGCTCTCTGAAACACACTGTTATCTAAAATCTTGATATGAGTAATGACTACAAATCTAATGTGCAGTGAGAATCAACAATTAATAAAAAAGACAAAAAGACCACCGACTTAAAATGAAATATCATGCACAAAATACAGACAACAAGTGTTGATATTTGAAAAGCGGATGAAAGTTTGCCAGCAATATATTTCCTTTTACCATACGATTTTGATGGTACTGGCAAAAAAAAGAAAAAAAGATGAAGATTATTTTAAAAGACTCTTGGGTTGTTTTGTCTAGCATACCATGGTCATTCAGCTTATGGATGAAAACAACAAACTGTATCAAATTTGTATGTTAAAACTTGTCCCCTCGTTTCATTCCACCATGGTCTGTGCCATAAGGTGTGCTACATTTTCAGCTGACACAAGGAAAATGCCCTATTTTGCCTACCACTTGTAGAACTTAATTTCCATCTTTATCTTGTTGGTACTTGTCCCCGTGCAAGAATTGTTCAATGATATAATTATTTTGTGATTGGGCAGTAGGAAAAAGGAACTACTGAGAGTATAAAGCTGGATGAAATGACGGGGGAAAAAAAGGGTTTATTCCACGAGATTATTTTTTCCAACTTGGTGGTCTGTGGAATCTTAAAACCGGTGTGGAATTTGGTGGCAGAAATATATTTAAATTCACTCTGGGGAAAAATATAAATTTATCAATGAAAATTACAAACTAAGCATTTGGAATTATATAAGATACTGACGTAAAGAAGCTATGTTTTTAATTTGTTACATCTACCGTATTTACCAAAATTATCCCCAAAAAGCATTAAAAAAATGAAGAAAGAGATTAGAAAACATGTTCAGTTATGTTGCTGAGGTTTTCATGATAGAAAAGTTGACCGTCTACGGCCAAGTTTTTTTAAATTTTTTTTTATCGGATAAAGTGAAGTGATATTTCTTTTTTCTCTTCTTACAAAAATGACAGTCAGTTTCTGGAACGCAATACATATGACAAGTTTTTGGTCTGTAATACACTCAACCAAAAAAGAAATTCCCCCTTTCCAATAGTTTTATGTCTAACTCAAAAACTACTGAGCACCTCTCGCTCAAATAACGACTAATCAGTACAGAAATTCCTTAGCAATCCAGCCATACTTGGCCCAAAACGGTGATAATGTGTACGAATTTATGCAATTTATGACAAATGATACTGGAAACAGTTGCACTTTTGTATATGTGCAAGTTGTGGTTCACACTCACCTTGCACGTATACAAAAGTGCAACTTTTTCCGGTAGCGTTTGTCATAAATTGCCTAATTCGTACACATTACATGTATCACTGTTTGGGGCCAAACAAAGAGTATGGCTGGATTGCTAAGGAATTTCTGTCTGAACAGTCGTAACTTGAGTAAGATGAGTCCAGTAGTTTTTGAGTTAGACAAGTAATCAGGGGGGACTTTCTTTTTTGGTTGAGTGTATCATATACCTGTACTGATCTGTAATTGAGATGCACGGGTCTTTAAGGTTTAAGTTTTAATATTACATATCAACAGCAAAGCCAACGTTTTTCATGCTAATATAATAGACAATACAAATTGCAAGCTAACACAGAATCATCTGAAATTCTAATAATTATATAAAAAAATAATAATGCAAATCTAGTTCTTAAAAACAACAAATGTGTTAAAATCAAGCAATGTTCAATAACTTGCGAGCATGCTGGGACACTCAACAATGTACGGCACAATTATCTTGCACGGCATATTAACAAACAGACACCAGTAAGTACTTCACCAAGCAGGCATAGTCTAACACCAAATTGACAACCAAAAGATATGCAAAAATAATTGAAGGGACCACATCAGTATGAAAGTGAATTGTGCCCAGTGGGGGAAGACAGATTTTTTTCTTTAATTTAAAAAAAAATGTGCCCAACACCCAAGAAACTGCAACTGACTCCTTGTGAGTTTTGTGCTTTCTCTGTGCAGCACTGCACTGTGAGCCACTATATTATTTCGTTTCCGTGAGGCTGGCATTGCCGTTGCCTTTACAAAGCAAAGTTTGAAGCACGCCCTCTTGCAGGTATTGCCAAATTTGGTTGTGTCCCTCACCACTTATCCCGGCTAAGGGGAAAAACCCAATTTACAATTTTACAATCGGGATCTCCCCGAGGCAGAAGTAACTTGAAACTATCTTCAGAGGGCATGCTTGCGGCAAGGGCGGATCCAGAACACAATTTGGGGGGGGGGGGGCCCAAAAAAAATTTCCCCCCCAAAAAAAAAAAAAAAAACGTGTCTGGGCCTGGCTAAGGCCCCCCAAATGTTTGGAAAATAGATGCCCCTGGTGTGATCTGAGTGCGAGGCTGACCACTTAACCAATAACCAATGTTTTTTTTTTGAAAAGATGGTGGGGTACTCATTGCCTTATTACCTATTAAAAAAAAAAAAAAAAAAAAATTTTTTTTTTTTTTTTTGGGGTTTTGCCTGGGAACCCCCTTGGCTTGCGGAGGGAAAATCAGTTGGGCCAGCGATGCAGATGGCCAAACAGTAAAGAAGCAGCGTTATTTACATGTCCTGAATTGCAATTCTCCCTGAAATGCTCAAGGAAGAAATGCGTCCAGTAACCAGAGAGTTTTGGACACAAGATTCACATGAATCGGCTGATGTGGTCCTTCAATTGAAAACTTTAATACAAAACATACAAGTACCAAAATTTCAAAACGACAAATAACTGGAGGCCACCACATTACATGAAATTTTGATCAGTCGGACCAGCAACAACAAATTTTGTTTCAACCTACGAAGAACATATGTAAATGTAATACTTTGTTGGCTGCACCACGAAGTGATGGACTTTGTGCACACGATATGTCACTCTCTGGTGCAACCGACGAACTGTAGGAATTTTAACAGTGGGGGATAACTGTTAACTAAAAATCAAAACCTCAAGAACTTTTTTTTCTTTTGATCAATTTTTTTTCTTCTTAAAGTCTTGCCCAAACTTTACTTTTGGCGCTTCAGTATTTTCCTCACTTCCAGAGACTAAAGTCGATCTGGTTTGTTTGGTCACACTATGTTGCACATATTTTTTTTGCAGAATTAACTTTCTCCGATACTTCAAACTGATATTTCTCTCTTTGGAAAGGATTCTTGGGTACATTTCAGCACAGTGGTGAAGTTTACTTTCAAGGAACCTTGGCCTACTGACAGAAGTAAAAGTTTCTGTTTTATAAAAGACAAAAGTCAGTACCCACTTATTCTTATTCCCCAATTGTGGGCAATAAACTGTTAGAGCGTACGGATGCCATTTGTGTTTTGTTGTAGCTGGTCACACAACTAACAGAAGACCTTTCAGACGCTTGGCGTTGGCATATTGTTGTTTACTTCTTCCAGCCCTGAACTTACTTGTACCCTGAGTACGCTCAGAAGGACTGTGACAGTTAAAAGAACGGCCAAGAAAAACAGCTGCCACTTGCTCTTACAGGAATCTGAAAGGTCTTCGCATACACGACTTACAACATTCTAGCAGCAAAATACTCATTTTACAAAATTTACCAAAAATACACCACCAGTGAACAAAAATGAGAACCAACCACACCAAATAAGGAAGGAGAAAAAAGGGAACAAATTTCCACACAACCACCAAGAATGGATCGAATAATCCCACGGAATTTACCCTTGTCGTCAAGGAGGGGTATCTTACCCCATACGCCGTTGCCGTGGGGCCGATCGTCGGGTGGTACGGGTCAGCCGTGTACTCCCGGCCGTACGGGATGGCGTAGGCCGTGGGCGTGGCCGCGTATCGGCTGATGTAGCCTCCGTATCCAGCCGCCGCGCTCTGCAAGAGAAGGTCAGTCTATGAAGGAGAAATAGGACAGAGATGGACACACGTGGGGGGAAGTGGGGTGTGACCAACGGGGGGAGCCAGATGGGTGAGGGTGGAACACAAGATGGGGGTGGGTGTTGGGGGAGGGGTGAAAGAAAGGGAAAGAGGGGGAAGAACGGAGTTAGTATCAAAATGCACGGCAAACCAACTGAAAAATCTCGCATGCAAACATGTCAGGTTTTCTTACTTAACAATTCCACAGAACTGCTAAGCACAAAAGTTTTGCACATTTATCTGCTAAGCACAAAATTAGTCTAGAGTCGGTCACAAGCAATGAACAAAAGCTTGGCCAGTATTCTGTTTTTGCTTTATAGCAAATATTTCTGTGCTCAGGAGCTTCATGGAATTGGGTTTCCTGAAGATCGGTGGCAGGGCAGAGGGGGGTTGTGTAGAGGTGTGGCCCTGTACTGAGGGTGTCCCACCTGAAAGTCATATACACACTCAAACGGATGAGTGATATCATGCAAGGTGCGTGCGTTATTGGATTCTTTTGGGGATTGTTTCTGAGTTATTAACAGGCTTCAAGGTATGTCAAGTATGTCAACCAAGGCTCCTGGAAACTGAATTTCTTGTGCAATTTGAACTTGGGACTTTAAGCATTGCGTCCCAAACAAATGAACTTGTAAGTGCATATGGTGTGCAATTAACATTCTGCCACTGACCTCTTCACTGGGTGAATTCACAACACCAAAATAAAACAACAATATATTACTGACAATAAATGTAAACACCACCAAGATTTGAACCTACACCCACTTGAATACTGTACCGGTCGCTCTACAGACTCAACTTTCTGGCCCTTTTTTTTGGTGGTTCTTTGCCAATAAGCCAAGCAACCCCTGACAGCAGTATAAAAGACCAGTTCATACTCGGAGTCAAAGTTGACGAGAACGCCAATGATTTATGATATCATGGCAAGCAGTTGCGCTGCAAATTCGTATATACGGTAAGTTGAACACATTTCGACTGTGGCAAATTTTGCAGTGAATGTTTCGTGATGTTACAGGTTCATTCGCTTCTGATCGCATTAGCATGAATCATGAACCGGCCTTTTTTGGGGAGAGCGCCTGAATATGGCACGCTTGCTTTGCAACGGACAGGTACACTAATCCGGAGGTTTGAGGTTCACATCCAAGTGAATAAATTTTCTTGTGCTTGCTCTCAAACTTATCATCCCTAAAAAATATTTTATTACACCTAAAAAATACTGACAAATTTTGTTTAGATCATAACAGTTTCTTTGCATTCAAATGTCACTGTTTTACTATCTTAAATAACATGCTATTGTCTGTCATTGTTTCTTATGAATATGCGATACATGCACATGCCTCAATCTGAATTGAAATTCAAGACGGTAAGCTTCACACCTCGTATGTACCCCTATGGAATTTTCATCTAATTTTCAACTAACTTACAAACATTTTGATTTGCTTTCCATATTCAAAATACGTCAAAGATATCACGTGATATGAAACATATTTTGTTTCATTTAAATTTTGTCTTAGTGAATTCAGTTTGAAAGAAATTAAACAAACTATATATTTTGAAAAGCATGCAAACCAGATGTTATTCAAATTAATGTATTTTGAGAAAATGAGGTCTTCTAAATCATGCAATTTCTAGTCTTTTCTTGAAAAGGTTAAGTTCTTGGGGTATTTTAACTCATTTTGGAGCCAATATGGCAATCGCAGCAGGTTTTTCTCAAGGGATGCCTGATTAGTTATGCGCATCATCAACACAAATACTGGAAAGCAAAAGCGAGGGAAAAGAAATGTTCGGTATTTCGTCAAGGTAAAGCGCTTCAGGGTTTTTGTTTTGGAGGTTAATTTGGGGCCTGGAGCAGAGACTAATTAAAATGCCCTGAGCTAATTGACCCGTACTGACATGTGGGTCAGGTTGCGTGATGTTCAAAGGAACACTGCTCCAGACCAGCCACCAGGAATTCTCATCAAAAAAAGTCATTAAGCTTTCAAGCCACCCAATGTGATTTTAGTTTTCAAAATAGTAAGGGTGAGGTGGAATTGTGATTTTGGCCTTTTTCATAACTTCGGCTTCATCTCAAGAACTGGCTTTATATCCAGCTCTCCAGAATCATTTAGAAACCTTTAATATCCAAACGGAATTGACAATGTAATGCTCAATCGGACTTGTACAGCCTCATATTATACAGAATTTGATGTCACAGTGCAGAAATTTGTCAGGTTTCTAAAAGCATAATGTTGGGGGCTGATGTCGAAGCCAAATTTGGGAAAAAAACAGGGGTTGGTGTTAGACCAGAGTGAGAATACGGACCAAGATTGTGACAAGATATTGCATGGTTTGGAAGTGATTTATGAGATAGGGGATGTGATTTTTGAAGCCATTGCTAGATTTGTTTTTCTCTAATTAGGCTCTCAGCTCCGGTCAAAAAAGTGGGCCACCGGTGTCAAATGATCGAAGGGAGCAAAGCTCATAGCGATTTTTGGCAAGGTATGCACAGCTAGAGTTGGAGAATGTGCGATAGCTTTGCAGTGTGAGCGGTGGCAGCTTTTTGGTGTTATCACTTTTAACTTTTTTTATTTCAAAATGGCAACCATTATGCTTGTTACCTAATTAATTATATCACTTTTAATTTTTTTCTTTTCAAAATGGCCGCCTATATATTGTTTTTAAACAGTGATAGCACCTAAAAAGCTGCCACCGCTGCAATGCTATCACATATTTTCCAACTACAGGGGTGCATACGTTGCCAAAAATCACAATGAGCATTATTCCCCTCATTTGATACCGACCAAACCCCCAGGCTGATGGCCTAAATCCCATTTCTAATAAAAACGTTTTTAAGTAGTAGTACAAAATCACAAACAGCATGCAAACAAATACCATGTTCTCCACGATAAAAGAAACCCCTCATTATGTCTCCGAGCTTAAAAAAGGGACCGTTACTCAATCACATCAGCATACATGGGACTCCTTTGTGATTTCATTTCTATTATTGTCAGTGTTGTAGTCAAGTGCTCCATCCTCATTACTGATATGATTACGGAAGATTGGACGCAATTTAGTGAACAAGTTGCAAGTTGTGGTTCTTCACCCCATCTCCATGGCAACATGTCAGCGACCTCGAAGTGTTGTCATGGCAATGACAGTGATTTGATAATTACAACACTGTTTTGTCATGACGTACTTTCAATTTGGCTACCTCAATGGGACAGTGAAAATGAGTTGAATGTTCATGCACGATGTTGAATTTTGTATGGTCCCTTTTCATAAAACTTGAGAAACATGCGAGATAAGATTTTGATCAGTGTTGAAGTCGAGTTCATCATAAGACCACACAGGTCCTCATAAGTCCATCACAAGTCGTCATTAATCCATCACAAGTAATCCAGTGCGAAGTCAAATCAAGCTATTCAAATGACGGATGGATTTTCTTGAAACTGTCCCTCGCTTGTTACTCACAGCTGAACTAGTGAATGGACTTGTGATTTAGTTGTGACTGGACTTGTGATAGACTGATCTCCAAGACTGATTTTCAACCTCATGCAAATCTTGTCAGCCATTTTTCTGTACCTGATATCTCTCTGGGTAGAATGCCTCTGGGTAGATGGCCGTGGCCGTCGTGTAGCCAGCCACGGGGGGAGGGGCAGCGATTCGGTAGGCGGTGTACGCGCCTCTCGTGGCCCGCCCTCTGCCTATCGCTGGCGCCCTGAGAGCACCGGCTGGGAAAATCGGCAGCTCCACTGTCCCAAGAAAATATCAAACAAGGTTAGAATGTTTTTCAACGAAAAATATTTTGAGGCATATCTGCAGGCATGTACTTGTTTTGATGTAACAGGCATGAGTTGTCACTTTGTCACTTTTTATAGCATGTTTATAATAAAAAAGTCCCTTAGAAATGTCTGACAGTGTGGGGGGGGGGTTCTACATACTAAACTTTCAAGATTTGGTGAAACCTAGAAAGGCATTGTTCATGTGTCACCATATGCCTGGTTTAATTTGCACAGGTAACTGTAAGCTGGATGCTATTATGAAAGTATAGTCAATAACAAAGTATAGTCAATGACCATAATGCGCATGCGTCAGTTGGTAACAGAATGGTTCTTGTACTTAACTTTCCTTTTAAAAAACACTCCTCCAGAGCCATGAATGAGAAGAAAGGCTGAATTTCATTTTATCGATCATCAGGACTTGATTAAACGCAATTTAGGGAACAAAATTCACTTTTTGGGGGGGGGGGGGGAGGCCATTGTAAAATTCCCTCCAGGAATTGAACCTGGAACCTCCAGCATTCAGATCAGCGATTTAACGCTCACGCCACAGCGAGACCACGCTGACCGTCGTGGAATATAATCTATAAGAACTTATTCCGGAATCAAATGACATATTTAGTTGTTCACATGACATGTTTCACGCATATGCATTACAGTCATTGACTACACTTGGTTGCATAAAAAATAATTTCTAGCTGGACAGTATGCCTGTTATACTGCCCTCTTTTGACAAATCTGAGAGAGGCCACGATTTGGGACTTGCTTCTAAATTTCAGAGCAAGTTTGTGCTAGAACCATTAGTCGACTAGTAGATGATTTGTGAAGGTATGCCTGCGCACTGATAGCAATGTGTGTATGCCTCCAGTCAAATGATGGTCAAAATGTCACCATGAAACTTCTTGGTCCTGGCTCCCCGCTATTATTTATAACACCCACAGCTATTGGTAACCAGTGAAGCAACCATGCCCTGTGGTCCGGTTCCAAATAGTCGACTTAGAGTAGTCCAACCATCCTTTGTTCAAACAAAGTTAGCTGAAGTAAATGGTTGAGTATAGTTAGGGCCCAAACTTGCCAAACTTTTCTTCCTTTAGATAGGGCCAAGTTTGGGCAAGGACTATTAGTCGACTAGTGGTTGATTTGTGACGTACCTTACGCCTGCGCACTAATAGCAACGTGCGAACGTCTCTAGTCAAACGCTGGCCAAAATGTCATCGCAAAACTACTGGATCCTGGCTTCCTGCTGTACATTATGAATGCGCGTGGCTATTGGTAACCAGCGATGCAACCGTGCCCAGTAGGCTGGTTCCAAATAGTCGACTAGCAGCGAGCGTCAACATCGGTTGTCAAAAGTTCTTGCATCTTGCTCTCGAGGCTGTTTTATTTAGTTCCTGTTTTCAACTCACCAGTGCTTAGCAGTTCGGTACCAGTAATTGACTTAGGTGTCTTGTTCGTCATGACCCGCGCTGTTGCATTGTTCACCTATATCGGGAAGTAAACCAACAGACTAGGGTTAGAAAAAGTCTTGAAGTGGTGAGCTTCAGATAAACAGCCCCCTCTGTTGGTCTGATGTGGCCAGTTTTACTTCGTGAGAATATTTTAGATATTGCCGGATTTTGCCTTTGTTTTAAAGAATGGGTGAGAAAAAAAGGATTTGATATTTTGTGCCAAAACATTTTAGCCTAGGCTCTTAAGATATAAAATTTACCAATTTGGGTTCCGATCCAATTTTTTTCAGATGGAAAATGGAACTTTGAGGCTCTCATCTTTCAAATTTGTTTGTAGTTAAAAAAAAATTATGAGTTGTCAGTTTACATTTAAGTTATAATTGTTTCATATGAGTTTCAATCTTCTTTTTACACATGTCAGAAATTGTGTTTATTAGGAATGGTGGAGAAAGATTTTCCCCCAATATACCAAAACTAAAGCTCAATTTTCAAAATCAGACCACCATCAGAAAACGCTGCTTATCTGAATGAAAAATATCTTTGTGATGACGAATCAATGTCCAAATACTTCCACTTTAAAAAAAAAAAAAAAAAAAAATTCGGCCAAATTTAATTGAACAAATCCCAGATTTCTTTTATCAAGGAAGCATTGATAGAATTCTTGTGTTTTGACAACTCAATTGATCACAGCAATTCACAGGATGTTTTTTATGGACATTGTTTCGTCAGCCGCTGTTGTCACGTTACGGACCCATTTATCACAACACAACACGCACGAGGGCAGAGTTCAAGATATCCAAGATGTCTTCAATTTGCTGATGCCATACCAGTGCGACATTCTAAGATATTCTTAGTGTTTCCTTTCCCTGAAATCCAAGATGGTTTTCTCATCTAGGAGGCGTTGGAGGATTGTAATAACTGTTCTCCATTGATCACTGTCATCACTTGTAAATATTTATGAATCTGGAGCACGCGATAATGACATTTCTTTGATTTTTCTTGAAGAAGAAATGCAAACCTATCATGGAACTGGATTTTTCGGAATTCAACTTTGCAGTCTTGTTTCGGGTTGAAATGAAAAGACTCAAATTGACACCAGTGGCCCTTTAATTCGATAAAGGTGGTGATATCATTTGGTTGGTGCTAAATTGGTCTCCGAGCCGCCCTGGCATATCGTCAACATTCCGATGGTTTCGTGACCTCCGAGACAAATTTGGGGTCGTTTGGCAGTGGGGGAAGCCAGGCTTTATATGGTCAAGTATGCACACGGGGAGGCCGGCCGCCCTGGCCCTTGACTTCTTGAAATTTAAAAATAGAGACTGCCTCATCTCGGAGACAGAGAGGGACATTTGGGGAGGGATCAATGGCTTAAGTCTGGCTGGTTTTCTGTTTCTGTCTTGATGACAGGGATGACGAGAGTTTAACATGGGTAAACAAGGGACGCTTTGGAGAGGAATCTTGGAAGGAATGTTTTAGGACGATGATACTGAACTCTGCCCTCTGCTTGGCATTCAATACAAACACATAAAAAGCTGAAGCAAAGATAATTTTGAAAATTGGAAACAGAGCATTTCATGGCACAAAATATAACAACACATTTTTATACCAGATTCTGTGATGATCAAAAATTGATTGATTTTTTTAATTTATTTTTTTTGGTTTTTTTTTTCAAGGAATGAGTACATCCTCTATGGCTGGAAAGTTAATTTTCAATTTAAAAGAACCTTCAGTAAAATACTAAACTTCTTGTCAGAAAAATTTAACGTTTTTAGTTTGTCATTCAGTATTTGGGAATGACAAATATGCTTTGTGCCATGAAAGAAAAAGTCAAAGAAAAAGGACACAGACAAAGATTCTTAAAATATTTCAAGACTCCTCCCAAAATTAACTTTTGACTTTTGTAATAAAAATAGCCAAATCAAATTGAAATAGATGGTATTATGTATTTGGAACGATTTTGCAAGAAATTTGTTATTCTTTCAGAAATGATTCACACAAATTGTGATCAAAAAAACTGTGATCAAAATCTATAGTTCTGACTTTGCAATTGTGAAAGTACACATCCAAGAATGTGCTTCATTTCTTTTAATGAAAATTTTGTGAAAATCAATGACGGGAAATAATTGTCCAAACATTGGAGGAATCGTGAAGTACTGTCAGAATAGATAAGTTTTTAAGTATTTACAATAACTACATACAAAAAGTATGAGATGTTGAAAAAAATTGGCTGGCCAGATGGTCAAGCTTTTTTTTTGTTTTCATCACCAAAAACTTGCACAAATAGAACAAATTTTGAAAGGCTTCACTGTTTAAACTTGTGTCAACAAATATGCAATTGTTCTACATTTGTTCTTTATTTGTTCATATTTTTTCAATCGTTTTAATATTTGTTCATCTTTTGTTTCATTAATCATTTTCAAAACAGAATTATCTGGATTTTTTTCCAAAAGAAACTTGACCTCTGGCCATTCATACAAGTGAAAAAAATGTCAAAAAAAATGGCAAAAGAATGTATTTCAAATTCCTTTTTGATACAAATATAGCAAGATCAATTTCAAACTTTGCAACTAAATCAGAATTCATTTAAGTTACCGGTACTTCGTTAACTTTTCAAATTTGTGAAAGTGTTTCTGATGGTTAAAAAAACAGACACTGGAGGTTTTACAAAGTGACCAACAGGCATTTTCAAAGGGAATTTGTCATACATTCTCTTGTTTAAACCAGAACCTGAAAACATTTTCTTCAAACAGAACAATACAAAAGCCAGCCTTTATGGGGTATTTCATTGGTGTCTTTCACCAAAATCGAAAGGATCGAAAACAATTTCTCTAAATTTGAAAGCAACATCACTTCCTTCTTCTGTTTTTTGTTTTGTTTTAATTTTTTGTTTTAAATGTCAATAAAAGATTAGGCCAAATTTCAGTAATTATTATTTTTTTTTATATTTTGAGGAAGGAAAAAAAAGTCTCTACCAATTCCATGCGCTGGATTCTTGGCATCAGGCAGGCCCCCCTGCTGTCTAAATGGTACAGTCCCTTTGAGGTGTGGGCAACGCATTAATTACTGGTCCCTAGCTGGTCGGACTATACCACTGAAGGAAGCGTATGGGGATGCTATACAAAAAAAATCTTACATTTCCCAATATTCCTAATCTGGGTCGTTTTATTAAACTACATGTACACATTAACTTAACGTCTTTGATTGATTTTCCGTATATTAGATGGGGACAATGCACACTTCCAAGATTACTTTAATGTATTGGTTCCTGTACCGCCCCAAACCGCCCCGTCTGTTACTTCCCATACTGCCCAGAATCACTCCAGCACGGTTCGATTCTCATTCATCAGGGAGTAATACAGTAATTAATGCTTTCATTTAAAAAAAAAAATCACAACAAACCGCTTAAATAACACCCTGTGGTCCTTAGTTTCACTAAAGTTTCCTACAATTTCTGGAGCTCTGCGGGACCTTGTAGAATTTAAAAGCAAGGTGAGCCGTCGCCTGTGTCAAAAAAATCCAGTGTCAGGATATTGCTAGGACAAGTGTCGAAGAGAACCAGCTCTGCGGCAATTGCTAAAAATTAGTCGTCTCTCCACAAATGTTGGTTGGTGGTGGCTGTGCGTTCTTAAGACCAAACCGTAACAAAACTTGTGACGTCGGCTATACGATAAATACTTTTAGTTTTCCCGATGGTGTGGTACATGTCTGTTACACTTCAGAGCAGAAAAGTCATTTATAAGCTACAACTATACTAACAACTGAATACAACACCTACGTTTAGAATCAGGAAACTATGATTTTAAGAAGTCAAATTTAAAACGAGAACTCTATACAATATATTTCTATTCAGAGGGTTTTATTAAAATATTTTCAAAAGTTGTACAATGAAATATGCAAACTTCAAAT
Source organism: Patiria pectinifera (assembly GCA_029964075.1). Classification (NCBI taxonomy): domain Eukaryota; kingdom Metazoa; phylum Echinodermata; class Asteroidea; order Valvatida; family Asterinidae; genus Patiria; species Patiria pectinifera. Next base: position 4,323,176 of record CM057146.1, read on the forward strand.
GTGTAAATTTCTTGGGAAAACAAAAATGGATTGACTAGTCCAAGCACCTGCTTTCAAAGGTCAAAGTTCACACATGACGACCCTTCGTGTCAAACCCCCTGGTTGACCCTCCTCTTTGTCCAATCAGCTTCCTCTATCTGGTCTTGAGGCCATTTGAGGGAAACACAAACAGGTTATATATTTGCAGCGAATCCGAGAGACATGCAAGCGTCGAATTAGATCAAGTTGATGATGGAGTTGAAAACGTTTGCATGCATCTGTGCAAGTCTTATCAGAGGCAGTATTAAAATATTGAATTTAATGGTTTTAATTATGAAAAACATAAGTCACTGAGGTTATGATTTTGTTATTATAAGATTCTTCTGAGAAATTTTAGATTTTGAATTGACATCAGCATTTCTTTTACAAAATGTGAGATCAAAATGCAACCAGAAAATGGACTTAAAAAGTTTGGACAACACTCTTTCATGCAACTTGAAAGTTTGCCCTTTTTTTGTCTGGTAACACACTTTTTTTTTCCAAATTGATAATCGGTTCTGATTTCCAGCACTAGCTTTCACTAACTTAATCAACGTGAACTTTCACTAACTAAATCAATGTAAAGATAGAGACATGCAAGTCCATTTGAAATATTATCACTAATTGAAAAAAAGTTTATTGTGCAAACGGCGGACACCAGCTAACAATCCACTCAGTTGCACAAGTACCATCCCAAACTAATGTCAACGACAAACCGTACCGCCGAAAAAAAAAAAGCTTTCAATTAAAGATGCATGCATTTTTTTTGCTACGGGCCATCCAGGATGGGTTAATCTTTAATCAACTAATGGGCCAGCACCGGCGGCCATAATGCACGGTAGTCGTTTTCCAGCGCTTGTGTAACAGGCCATCTGGAGTGCGGAGCACCAGTTATTCATCATTTATATTGCACTGATGCATTTGGCTCCGTAAATGATTAAAAAAACGTCGGTTTCCCCGTACGTGCACACATGTCCACTCAAAGCCGGGGAGAGGCACGAGTGCTGGTAATTTCGCTCTTTTCAAAGTCAAACATGCTTCAACTCCTGCGGAAAATTCCCGTCAAGTTCTGGTTGCTAAGGGGACATTCGATATTAGGAAATTCCTCAGTGGTGCTTTGTCGCTTTATTGAAAGAGTGGCTCGATCAAAGCAAATACTCATAATAATTAATGCACTTGTTAAACCAACCCAAAACATATGGTGCACGAAATAATTCTAAATCTAAACTTTCCAATCAAATATTACCAATCCTTTGAACAGTCTCGCATGCATCAATACGCTAACATTAACATGTGTATGTACAATCTGAATTTCTGGAGAAAACCAAAACTTGGAAAGAAAAAATACTTCCACAAAAACAACAGAGAAAAAAGCAACCTGATATGTTTATCATGTAGAATTTCATACCTGTAGTTTTGGATCATCTACTGGTATTCAGAGCTCATGCAATTTATTTGTATCCACGTTATCATGCAGGAATTGTACAGTAGGTTTTTTTTTTCTTGGCGTTTTGCATGCATCGAATAATGAAAGTGCAGCGGCAATGGAATATACACTGTGGAAATATAGCCATGGATTGTCAGGAGTGCCCATGCTTTGCATTCCGTGGTACGCGTCCAGGGCAGGTACGTATGTGTTTCAAAAATTATGAAGACTCTCGCTGTATATGTACTACCTGATGTCTAAGTTATTGTTCCATACGAGAATAGATAATCCTAATGTCTAATCTATCTAAAAATTACATGGGTTATGTGACCCATCCTCCCCCACCCCCAAACAGTAGTTGTTCATGTTGGTAGTATATGAGGGGCTAAAGAACCCTTTGTGTTGCAGTCATTTTTGAGGAGGTGCTTTTTTTCCACAGGGATACGAATGAGTAGACCTCCTGTGCTTTGCTGTTACTGAATTTTAATAACAAAGATCACCCCAAAGATGGCTACTGAGTGGAAAGGGTCTATACCTGTCATTATTTTTAATGTAAAGCTAATAAAAGCTGTCTTCTAGAAGTCAATGAAAAATCAGAAAATTAATATGAAACAAAATTGGTATTTTGTAAATTGATTTGAGACTCCTAAGTTTTGGGTGATGATTCTACAATAACTTTACGATATTTTATATAAGCAGTTAAACTAGCATTAAATTTAATTATAAAAGTTGACTTTTATTTTTTTATTTAAATTGTAAGAAACAAATTCAAAACCAAACCTCACTACTCTAAGTGCTCAACCCAATCAAGGAATAACCATTCACCGATCATCGGAAAAATTCACCAATCTGCAGGCAAGCATTCGTCGGACCAAAAACTCAGACATAACCACGACATATCCCATCAGGCATTGCAATACTCTTGCTTACTTTAAAACCTATCAAACTCGTAACAACAATTTTAATTCACCAAATGTGTTTGAAATTAACATTCAGCATGCAGTTCTGTTTCTTTCAAATGTAAAAAAACACCATCTCCTTAATGTTATACCACACTTATCCATCATATGCAATCGTCAAAACAATCGTAGAATGGTCAAAAACCAAAATAAAAAAATTACTGTCATAATGGAACAGACATGTAGCACACCAAGCAGTTTTAAAACCGACCACAATGCAACCCGTTTCCTAATTCACTATACGATGCACATTCAGTTGTGTTCAATACCATCATACATGTAGTTCAAATCATTCCATTTTGTTGTGGTATTTCATGGAACCACTAATTTTGTGCACACACCAACCTCTTAAATTTTTCGTCAGACTTTTTATTTGGTCATTCATTCCGAGGGATCGGGAGAGAAAAACGGAAGGAAAGCAGACAGGGTTTTGTATTGTTACACAGGCAATTTTTTTTTCAAAAAATACCTTTTTGGGTTATCAATTACTGAAAAGTGCGTTGTACTGAAAATGCTAAAGATAAAATGGTACTAGATGCATGGCATCGAATGGGACGGATGTATCGCTCCACTTACCCACACCTACTGAGGGGCCAACCGTTAACGTTAGCTCGATCAATCGGGCTGCAAGACCGATTTGCGCTTTTTTCGAGCTCGTGTGGCTCTATCAAATGGCCCTCAATTATGAACCTCTGGCAGGAACAGAACACAAAGGCAAGTAATGGTGGTGGATGGTACAATATTTCCTTGTCAATTTTTTTTTTTAGGAGGGACTGGCAATTCAGGTGATGGGAAAAGGATGTAAAAAAAAATCACAATGGTGGAAAACGAAGTAAAGAAGCCTGTTGACAAATACGTGTTACTCAAACTAGTTCGGGTGAGGTATTTTTTCGGTTTAATTTCTGTTAATCAACCCAGTCCCGTTTTGATTTTAGCCGTGTTAGAATTGTGGAGATTGGAATAAGATCGGCCATGTTTGGCACAGAGTGATTGAGTACTACAATGAGTTTGGAGAAGAAAAGATTCAGGAACGAGTTAACTGTATGTGAGGGAAAGTGGTGAACTTCTTGAACAGACTTTTTCAAGGTGAATGTATGAAGTAAAGTGACTCCTGATAGGGCACTGCTTTGAGTGAGAGTTTGTATCAGCCAATCAGAGGCGGTGTTACACAACAGACTTCAATACTTGGTTTTCGTCACCACAATGATCATCACAGTCGTCATGGTGATAGAGATATATAGATATATATAATACAAGGCTGTGTGGCTGTGGTTAGCGTGACATATTTTCACAAGAAGCACTTCATGAGAGTCTATTCATGCAAAATACATCACACCAACCAAACACCCCATCATTCATACTGCTAATAAGATAATCAACATCAGCCGTACAAAAAAACAGCCTTTGTAGAAAAAAAAAAAAAAATGAAAACGAAAAAAAAAATATGTACACTTCAGTGTGTGTTCTTTTAACTTTTCTAAAGAGGATAAATCTTACGAAACAACATGCACCTCAATTTTGCGCCCCTCAACAATTGAGCCGTTCAATTTCTCTCGTGCCCTGTCGGCGTCCGAACTATTTTGGAAAGTTACAAAACCGAATCCCTGCATGCATGGGAAGTAAATAAAAAACAAGACATGCAACACATTATAAAAATCATGCATAAGTATAGGAGAGAACATAGGTTTTTTTTTCTTCTGTTGTACATGTAGTTTATGATAACTTGGACATTGGGATCAAGTTTGTGATGGTTAAAAAAGTGCTTGAATGTTTTTGGGGGTTATTTTGAGAGACTCGTGCACTGTAAGACATGGATGGCAGGCAGAGAGAGGGGGCGGGGCTTAGAAAGGGGCGGAGAATTAGAAATGTAGAGTGGTCATTCCTGGGGTATTGTTAAGATGATTACGGGTATTTAATAGTGTTTTACTATCAGTCACATTGCGATTGAATGATTAGGAATTTTCATTTTTCGTAATAGGAAGGGAGATGACTGTTAATAAGGAAGAATTAGAAGGACATATTGGCCCCAAACCATGGCAACTATTTACGTCATCAAAATCATTATGAAGATTACATACATGTACTGTACATGTGTGAAAGTACTTCAGTTCAAAAATAAGAGAAAATTTCATCTGCATGAATTCAGATTTTTTTTTCCAAACAAACTAATTTTGGGGAAAAGGTAGAAAAGATTTTTGTCTGCCAGGGATTGTCAGCGATTCAAAATTTTTTTTGCAAGAAACAATTTCAAACTTTTTTTTCTTAAGAACTATTCAAATTTCAAACTAATTCAACAGCATTTATTTTTGTCAAAAAGGTAGGGATATCTTATTTTTGGTTTTTGCATACACAAAACTGTTGAAATAGAAAAAAAATTGGTCATATGGAGTGAGTGGATTTGAAAGGAATTTTGCAGTACGAAAGCCCTTATGCAAGTTTGGTAGTTGTGGACGTTTGATCCTGGTGCGATGCTGTTTTTTTCTTTTTTTTTCAAATGTCTTGCCAACTTTGGGGTGGGGTATTAGGACTCTGCCCTGCCAATGGTTGGGTACCAGTGAATGATGTGTGCATGCTGGGCGAGTGATTGAATGAGAGAGAGTGGGACCAGCTTTTTTTTTTCATTGAAGAAACGGCCAACTATTGGTGAAATACAGGATGCACAGCCACCAATCATAGCAAGTTAAATGATCAGTCTCGAGATATTTGGGGGGATTAAAAGAGCATGAACGGTTGCTACATGTAGTTTTAGTCAATGTCAAGCAATGGGTCTAAGTACTGATTGTCAAAATATAGCTACATGTGTTTGGGAAATAGCATTGGTTTTTCTTTTCTATTTACATTCAACATGATAAAAAAAGCAATGGATATCAATGCAACATTGTAAACAATGAAGAATATGCTGAGCACTGTCACATCACCATCAGTCTTGACAATAAAACTTAATAATTTGCAGACCGCAACACATCCCCAAAATTTAAATTTTTACTGAAAAATGAAACTTTTTAATATTTTTTTTTAAATTTTTGGCTCTCAATGCAAAATGTCTTGTGCTTCCATCTTGTGTCATGCTTGTTCACCCAAAACACCAAACAATTGAACAAAAAACTCCCTTGGCTTGAGAAAGGCTTTCACTCAACTGTTAAATCCTGTTTTATAATTTGCAACAAATTCCCATTTTCTGAGAGCAGTTTTATAAGTTTGTGAAAGTGCAGTTTGGCAGACCATCGTCAAATAAAGAAGAAATAAACAATGGCACAAATCACTCACTGTCACTTACGAATGCACCTTCCTAACAAACAAACAAATGTCTTGGGACTTGATTCTCCTACAGTTATCTTGATGTCAAGGTACTAAGATAATAAGGTGACACGAGATTTATATTTGTAATTTTGATTTGTTTATAAACTGTCTGCTTTTAGTGCCAGTGAGATGTGACGGTGATGCGACAGTGTGACAGCCTAGCAGGAGCTAAGTCCCTGACAGCCGCTGTGGATAAAAAGAGAAGAGGTCAGGCAATAGACAAACACTGATTGCAATCAATGGGGGTGATGAGGAGGGTGAAGACCCAACATGGCTGGTGTATGGCTGGTGTATGGCTGGTGTATGGCTGGTGTTTGGCTGGTGTTTGGCTGGTATGTGGCTGGTATGTGGCTGGTGTGTGGCTGATGTGTAGCTGGTTTATGGCTAGTATATTGTACCGGTAGGTGTGTGGCTGGTGTGTGGCTGGTGTGTGGGCGGTGTAGGGCTGGTGTGTGGCTGGTGTGTGGCTGGTGTAGGGCTGGTGTATTGTGTAGGGCTGGTGTATTGTGTAGGGCTGGTGTATTGTGCAGGGCTGGTGTATTGAGTAGAGCTGGTGTATTGTGTATGGCTGGGGTTTGGCTGGTGTTTTGGCTAGTGTATGGTTGGTGTTTCAGTGATGTGGCTTGTGCTGCAATGGTACATGTACAAAATATATGTGGCTGGTGCATTACTGATGTATGGCTGGTGAAAGGCTAGTGCATATGGGTGTGTTTATCTGGTGTTTGGCTGGTGTATGGTTGATTTTTGGCTGGTTTATAGCCGGAATGTGTCGTATGGTTGATGTTTGGCTGGTTTCTAGCCAAAATGTGGCTGGTGTACATCTGGTGTGTGACTTGCTATTCCATGGTGGGTGGTCAGTGTATGGCTGGTATTTTGATTGTTGCCGTGAGGCTGATGATTGGCTGGTGTGTGGCTCATGTGTGGCTGGTGTAAGCCTGGAGTACAGTGATGGAGTACACTGACTTGTGTTCAAATAGTGTAAGGATAGTGTTAATGTCAGAAGAAAGTGTAGTGTGAAGCAAGCGTAGTACAAATGTATGGCTGGTGTTAAATTTATCTGGCACAAATGGCATCATTTTGATTTTGTGCTGAATGCATCGTTGCATGCAAGGTTTGCAGGGAAATAGTTGGTTTTGAATTCAGACTAATTGAATTGAAACAAAAAAGACTGAAGACCATACAGAGCAGCCATGATGGGGGTCACCTCCAGCAAAGGTCAAAGGTCAAGGTGCAGAAATCAGAAGCAGATGCACGATGCACAATGATGATAAACAATGCATGTGATGGAGCTATCATTTTTTGCCCTCCAAATTTGTGCTGTTGGAGGGCAAACCTAACACATGTACAAGTAACACATTTGATCGGCAAAAAAATATGGTGCTGTCTTTATTGCATTTTAACTAAAAATGGCTTTTGAAAAATACACATCACTTTTTTTTTCTTCAAACTTAATGCAACCACTGTACTTTTTTTTGGTTTTTTGTTTTTTGCAAAAGGCAGCACCCATGGTGAAAATTCACACGGTAACAAACGAATGTGTCATCTTCATAAAATATACAAATAGAAACAAACAACAGTGTCTACAAAGGGAAGAAAAAGGGGATGTCACACACAAAAAAAATCCACAATATTATCATTCCAACCAAAATAAAACTAAATGACGGACCACAACTTCTTGGACTTTTCAGTTCATGCTCGAGCCAGAACACAGCTGGCTGGAAAAATAGATTTCACACCCAGATGCAGATTGTACTTTTTCTGTGAGGGACAAGTACAGAATGTGCTAAGGTGCATTCCATCCAACCAAGGCAGACCACAACTCACCTAAAAAAAATTTCTTTCCTTTTTTTCTAACTAAACGGTATTTCATGAAACAAATAATTAAAGGGAATATACAACATCAAAAAAACAGAACTACCAAATTAGTTTGAAATACCTTACTTGACTTTTAGTGAATGACAGTCTAAAGCATCCTGTAAAATCATGGCACCTGATGTGCCGTCATTTTCAAGAAAAGTGGTATTTTTGTATCAATTTCCAATGCTGGTTGGCCGACTAGCATTGGAAAAAACTGGCTTTCTTCAAATACTGCCCCCAAATTACCATTATTTAGTTAGGTAGCATTTGTTTGCAATCGATTACACACCTATGAATGGGTACAAGCCAGCTAGACTGTTTCCCCAACCTTACAATTCCCTGACGTCTATAAATTGCTCTGTTTCATCTTAAGTGGGGTCAGGGAACCAGACAACAGGAACATGGTTGTTTTTCTGTTTTTTCCAGCATCTACGAACAAGTCATTGTAACAATATTTCCTATGAAAAATTAACCCCCCCAAATCCATCCATTTCTGAAAATAACTTCTTGAATTTTGCGTTGGGTACATGTACATGTGCATGTAACCTTACTTTGTTACTGTAGAAAAAAAATACTCTTGATCATAACTGACAGCAAATGAAAGAAAAAGCATTGTTGCTTCTCAGCATCATTAACTATAACTGACATTTAATTTCCTTTCCTACATACTACGAAAAGACCTATGCAATCGCCTTAGCCACTCGCTTCTCTCCATCAAGGGAAATGTTAATTTGTACTCCTACGGACGATTATTCAGTCTACATTCTACCTAGAATGGCCTAAGATAGCCTGAAAAGGTCCAAGATCTAAACTTTTTACAATGTATCGTTAGCTGTATGAGTGGAACTTTACAAATTGACCCTCTGGCCCCCAGACCACATTTGTTGGATTTGTTTATAAAATATTAGATTTTATATGACTCATCTTCTTTGAGTGCTATTCACCTATCTTCATTCATTTTGTAAAAAACAAATATTCCAAGCTCTTACGCCTACCCCAGAATTAAAAAAAACATATAAGTACCGGTATATTTACTGAAATAGTGACACGTTCTCACACAGTAGATTACAAAAGGACAAATTTCAAAATTGCTGAATGATGCTGAAAATACTTCATTTACCTACATGTAATTTTCAATCCTACAATATTAACTCTTATTATTTCTTAATTCTACTGAATACACGCATGTGCGTCCTTTTATCTTCAACTATCACATCTATCCTAAAGAGTTGTGGCTGCTTAATCAGATGGAGAATAATTCACACAAGTGCATAAAACTAAAACTCAAATCTCAAAATAAAAAAAAATTCCGACATTCAAACACTATGCACTTCAAACCAAACAAATATACTGTACACCGATGCACAAAAGGCCACACCCCCATGCTTTCCAGTGTCGAACGGGGACATGCATTAAATGTGTACAGATACCCAAAGTTCAGGTTTATTTTCCCTTTTTTTTTGTAAGTTGGTTTCCCCCTTTAAAATTTTGAACATTTTGTTCTGTATATCAAATTTGTTTTTGTACATCAACGTCAGTAGAGAAAAGAAGCCATTTATTTTAGGAAAAAAATAGTTACACTGTTGTCTGTTTCAAAGTTGTTGGTTTGTTTTTTACTTGAAAAGTGTCGAAAAATTCCAAAAGCAATTCTGGTTTCAGAGATTTTTCTCATAAAAACAATTCGTAAATGTACACAACCAACAAAGAATTTGCAATAATTTGTACAATTCTCTCAGGTTTCCAATTAGAAAAATCATGATTAATCACGATGTGAGAACGAGATCTCTCATCTATCTTCCAAAATTACGATGACACATTCGGAAGTGCTAATAAGAGAAGAACAAAACCACCAAAAGATTTCTTTTCATTTTGTTGTAGTTGTTGAATAAATGTGGCGGCTAATGGCCAAACCAAGTTTCAGAAATATTTAGAGGAGATAGCAGTGAAATTTAAGTGTGATTTGTTTTGATGAATGATATGGCGTGATGGTGAAACGCAGCCAAAATGAGGGATTATGAAGAAACCTATGTATCTCTCCTTTTGTGTCAATCATTAATCCTCGGTTTATCTTTGTTTTAAATTCAATCAGCTTCAATCAATGGGCATTTTGTTTCCACCAATTTTTTAAAAAATCACTCTTGTGTGCAGTTCAGTTCTCAGTGAAAAAAAAAAATGGATTATTAGCTGCAGCATAGCCAGAAAAATTTGGGGGACAGTTTTCTCTTATAATCGGAAAAACCAACGAGTCTACCCAAAGTGTTGTCACTGTCTGGATAGTCTTATCTACCTTCACTGTTCAATGAATTTGTTTTTGATGTTTTGATCTAAAAAAAACGGGACAGAACATTGTGAAAAACAGACTGTGTACAACTTATAAGGTCGTGTGCGTCTGGTTTTGTGTTCCTAGGTTGTAACAGAAACCTGTGGGCAAGACGCGACAGCTTCGTCAAGAACTCAAAACAGACAGTTCTGGGACAAGTGCACAAGGTGTAAAAAATTATGAGTCCCAAGCATTCACATCCAATTTCAGGCCCTGTACACTGATGAAACTACATTCTTGCTAGATAGGGTGCTGGTGCGTGGTATGCAAAATAATGTACCTGTCGTTTGGAAAGCGGATCAGATTTCCGCTTTTGACACAATCCATCACATGCAGTGAATTTTTGAGTGGGTTTTAATGACAGGAGATAAACTCTGAAATCAAGCGGCCATCTTGTGCACCCCGCCGAGAAACAACACTATTCACATGTGCTGTACGTTCAAAAGAATAAGAAGTCGTTCAAGGGTCCCAGACAGTGACAACGAGACAGGTAGCTTTTTGGTGTCCCCTCCCTCCCCTGAATCTAACTTTCCCTGCCCACAAAAAGGGACTGGATTATTTCACCAAGTTGTGAGAGAAATTCTTAACCACAGGCCAAAAAAAATTAATAATCTGAGAACTGAATGCGACATGCACAAACCAAAAACGTCAGTTTTAAGTCACTTTGTAAGTTTGAAAGTTTCATCCAATACATGCTTTTGATCAAACTATTCCTCGGACTTCCTTTAAATTGTTTCAATTTCCTCTCAAAAACATGAGTAGTTTCATTTGTCCACGTGAAGTTGGCTGCAGTTCAGCCCATACAGCTGCAAAGACGCAAGCGAAATGGCCACTAAAGTCTTCAATAACTTAGTTTGGTAGCCAGAATGGCAGATACAGAGTCCTAAAGTCGCCCCAGTGGCTTTGGCTAACAGTGTAAGCAAAGCATAAGCCACAGTAGCCAATCTGATAGCCACAACAGCTATCTCTTAGCCGTAAAATTTTTCTTTAAAGCAGCTTTGTGAAACCTGGCTTGCCATATTTGCCATTTCTTTACAGCTGAACCAATCAAGTTCGTGGGCAAGTTTTCTTCTCGTGGAAAATTGCAACCAGGTTTTCTATTTCTCAATTTTGGATAAATAAAAATGTGAATAAGGGTCTTGGCACTCAGAATTAATTGAACAAAACTCCAACTGTGCCGGCAAAAGAGTACGCATTTGCAATGCTTGAAATATGTCCGTTTACACAATGTCTTAATGGACTCTTTTCCAATATCACTGTGGGAGTCACCGACGGCGATTTATTTGGCAGCCACTGCTACCAACAGAAAATTTAAAACTGGAGACAGAAAGTGAAACCATTCCACCAGCCAGACGACCTTTCCATTGTTGCCATGACCCTTGACCCCAACCCTATGTCAACAATCTCAAGAAGTCTGAGGAATTGCGTTTCTCCAAGAAGCATCGGATTATTTCTTTTAAAAAATAAAACTCTTCATAACAACATGCTTCCAAGCACATTCAGATTTTTGTATCGGTCAGAAACGCATGCATCAGTCAAACAACTGAACAGCAAAAGAACTGAATAATAAAAATTATTTAAAAAAACATAAAAACAAAAGAAGCCGATTTAATTATCAGCTGCATTCCGCAAGTCCATTCGGGAATTTATCATGCGGCATTCAGGGGATAGTTCAGTTTCATCACACTGCATGCCAAAGAATTGAGACAGATTGGGTGTCACATGACTGAAGGAGGGAGGGGGGGTCACATGACTTGGAACAGGGCGGACTCACCTTTGACCCCCGCTCATTGAAGATGATTTCTACATCGATGATGGGACCAAAGGGCTGCAAGAAAATGGCCAAAAAACCCTTAAAAATGAACAATTTGACAAACTTTAAAAATAAAATCACATTGAAGATGCTATATGCAACCCATCAATAAATGTGAGGAAGATGTACAGTACTACGGGCAATAATTAATGAACAAACTGTTGGTCAAGTCTTACATGTGTGTCATTTTATGAAAAATCATAAAATTGTGCTCAATATTACTTTTTCAAACTATTCCCTTAAACTATGTTTTTTTTTTTTAACTTTAGATTTCACCTTAAGAGCATCAGAAGATGTTTTTAAATCTAACCATGTAACTGGGAAAATGGTGAGAATTTTTTTTTTGATAAACCAGACATTCAAGTTTTTTTCTGTTTTCAATGGCACTAATTGGTTTCAAAAATATGGTGAAATTGGATCGAGAAAAACTGTTTGTCCTTAAAATCTAAATCATAATGATGACTGCACACTATACTTTATACATATAATATGTTTACTTAAACAGAATAAGTTAACCTCCTCCTATCTTACTTAATTCTTACTTGAAGTGTTTATTGTTGATGGAGTGCAAATTTGGAAACATTTTTGGAACACAGAAAATTAAGTAAATGTCCTGGCAGTCCTGCTTACCCCGAAAAGGACCCTCAAGTCTGGATCCCTGAACCTGAATGGGATATTTGATACATGAAGCCTCTTGGGCGATTCGCCAGGCTTGGCGGCGGGTAACGCCGGCACGACGGCCTGGCCCACCTCCCCCGATGGGGGCGCTTGTGATGTCTGTACTTGCTCACCCTGCAACAACAGAGAGACAAAAAATATGAGAAGACACGATTAAGACATTTTGAAAACCAGTTGAAGAAGAAAAGTCTACTTAGAGGAAATCGTAAATACTATTGCTTGAAATCAAAATAAGAGTTTAGGTCTTCTGACTAGCACCGTCATGAACAACATCTGGGAAAGGTGGAGCAACCGATACATTGCGTTCTAGAGGTCACAGGTTCATATCCCGTAGTCCCGTACATGCCAATTTTCTTCACTAACTCTAAAAACACTATTTAGTAATAAAAAGGTTCATGAAATGAATTTTTGTGAGAAACACATTTTGCGCTACTTTCTACTTTGAGGTTTCTGCCTGATATGACATCACGCTTTTGCTCATATGGAAATTTATGTTAGCATAACCAAAAAGGCACCAAAATACCCTTGAAACGGCAAAATGATAATTGAAAATAAGGTTAAATGGGACACAAAGGTGCATTTTCAAAAATTACATTTAAGAAAATTACATTTCATGGGCCCTTTAACATGTGTGTACCGGTATCTATGATATGTTAGTGCACATATCTGCAAGTATTGGTGCTAAAGTCACTCTGTCGTTATACCCGTGATCACTGGGCTATAGGCATTTTTACGAGCATGTCAGCTCTCCGAGGGTACAGACTAATCCAGCGACAGCCGTTTTCTGAGGTGGTACCAAGCGTGCTCGAGTCATGCTCAGGTAGTATGCATGCACTCCAGGCTCCTTCAACCAATAGGGTCACTAAAATACATGTATGTACAAGCGTCATGCGCGCGGGCATGGTGCCACCTCAAAATGGCTTCTAATTTTGTTCGCCGGATTAGTCTACATGTACACGTATACAGCTCCATGCTCTGCCATTTTGGCAAAATTAACAAATTCAAACACATTTCTTTGCTAACAGGTAACCATATTACTCTCAATAGGGGAGATGAAATAGGTAAAGTGTCTTGCCCAAGGACACATGTATCACTATCCTATTGGCTACAACATCACAATCCACAGTCCAATAGATGCGTCACAAACACATCTATTGGACACAACTAAACAGGGGAGATGAAATGAGTAGAGTTCGTATGTATCTTGACACATGTACCCAGGTATGCAACTGAGAATTCAGAGAAAACGAGGACATTCCAAACTACACAAGACTTTGTACAGTATTTCTCAATTTGTAATGGCATTCATGAGAAGTAAAAATACGGGGCAATCGGTGGATCAGAGGAAAAGCGGCATGCCTGTGTACCGCTATTCTTCTGGCTGGACTCATACATAAACACAATCTGCCGACTACAACGCCACAGCAATGCATGAATTCTTGTTCCGTAGTTGTGGGGACATACACATACACTCGTCTGTACAAGGCATTGTGGGGATCGAGAATGCTGTGGGGACAGCAGAAATCCCCGTAACTCAGTCCTAATTTGCCTAAACAATAAAAAACTTCCCCGTAATGCGGTGTAGGCCTACCCACAGTCTGAGGGATGTGTTACACATGCATAATTTATGGGCGAGTTGTCTTAAGATATGGGCAAATTTACCAGCTAATAACACCTTGTCTAAAATATTTAGTTATGTCCAAAGTAAGTGGGGCGGGGGCAGGAAGTGGGACCAAAAGGGCCTGGGGTTATTTTGTCACCAAACTTGACAACGGATGAGGGGTCTGGTCATATTTTATGTCCTTTTCCTCACACCAAGGGCTCAGTGTGGGTGGACAAGCAAAGTGATGCACAAAATACCACGGTCATTATTCATGAGAAACTTTATGACCAGTGAACCAGGGGAAAAATAGATTGGGGGCACTTCTCACGACCTCCTCCCACCTAAAATCTGTGACATTGTGCAAAGACAGCCTAGCATGGTGGTGTTAATGATTTGGATAAAAATATTGTTGCATGTGGTTACCAGTCATATGCGCAAGTGTTCCAAGTGGCTAGATCACGGCCTTCGGAAATAAATTCTTTGACTTCAACACAGAGACAAGGGCCCACATTACATCAAACAAAACAACACGGTTGTCCTGCCCCCAGATCTGAAAAGAGGACAGTGATCCAACTTTTCAGACCTGAGTTCAAGAGGGGGTAACTTTTCTTCGCTAAGCAGTGAGTTAGCTGTTGTGGATGCTGCAAAAATCTAACAAATTTGATTCAGGTAAACAGATTGGGGTGGGAGGCTACGTGTATGGGTTCCGAGCACAAAGCACCCCCTCAACAGTAAGAAAGGGAGAGTTGGGTGATGAAAACCGGGAGAGGCATTCGAACGCATTGCCGAAGACGCCTGGCTATGTGCACCTTCAGAATAACATACATGTAAGTTGTGCGTACTTAACCAGTACGCTCACGCGGTGTGTGCCGTCCACGGGGCACGGGGCTCTCAAAAGTGGTAAAAAAACGCCCTCTCTTGTTGGTGCACAGAACCCCTAGGGTGCCACACCATAACTCACAGTAAAACATCTGTAAATAGATGAAATGCATCTGTAATAACGGACAGAATATGCCATAATCACAGTTTAAGACATGGCCATATCCATAACAGTGCCATACCCTAATCACAGCCACAGCCAAAGACATAGACATTATACCACAAACCCAGGAATGCACACAACATGTATTTCAAATGGCTATCCAAGTGATTGTACACAAATCATGAAGTTTGGAATATAACTGGCTCACCATTCGTCTAGGTGCCTACCATGACATATATCCGTGCAACACGACTTGCAACACTCAAACTTCAGTAGAACTCCGCAATATCACTGATGTCTGAAAAAACGTGTTGAGAATGAGTCCCGAGAGTCACTGTAAACCAGACTTGTACAGACTGCATGCTCTCGTGCCTACCGAGTGCCGACGTGTGGCGAAACACTCCTCAAACCTTCCGAGACACTACCCTCGGATTACCATTAATGGCTCCGCATCGTATCTTTTAATGACCTGCCCTGAATATGATATTCAGTTAGTCTGGCAGAGCCATCAGCGACTACCCGGGGAAGTTGAGGGCTGCAGTCTGTTGAACTATAAACATTTACAGCGTGTTGTCTTGTCAAATATTAGACTTTGATGTCTACATTGTGCATTTTTGATTTTGTCAGCTGTCCAACATCTATCATAACATCTTGAAGGCAACATGTACCAGTACATGCAGCGAATACTGCAATATGTATTGTTGAAGTGTCTGGTCTTTGTGTAGATTTCAACTGCATGTATGGGGTGGTAAGCATTTTCTGTATTGCTTCTTTAGTATGTTAAGTTACATTGAATGTGTGTAGAGAAATGGTAAGATTGGGTTCTAGACTTGCATTGTCCATTATATTTTTCGATTCAAAATTGCTAGGTTTGGCTATGAGCCCAACCAATTCCTTGCAGAAAAGTTAGGAAAACAAGGTTCAATGAATATTTTTTTTGCTCATTTCTAAAATGAAGCAAATTTGAAATCAAACAAATTAGAAGTGGAAATATCTCAGAGTTGACTATTCCAACAACCTTTACTTGTTCAGAGCAGCAACTGTCTTTTACTAAGTACTGGACCAACTCCACCAAAATCCATCAATCACACTGCTTGCAATGCATGCTTTGATTTAGGCCTCCAGGCCCAAGTCCATCATAGTCCCCATCAATATTGAGTCAAACCAGGCCTGCAGGACCAAGTCCCCCAAAATCCACCAAAGTGGGGGATGGATTTTGATGGAGTTGGGGAGGTAAGGCCAAAAAAATAAAATACTCGGTCTCTGTTCAGCGCGCCCGGTCGATTTTAATTCATGCGTGTCAACCTTTTTTCTTCTTCAAATTAACACGGAAGCTACAACAGCGCCCTCTATTGCCGCACCTCCTCAAATGTTTGTACCAAGGAGCACCAAGGAATGGGGAAATTGCACCAAGGCAAATGATAAAGGGCACCAAGGCAAATTATGGAGGACACCAATGTATAATCAGGACACAAACAAGCAAAATAGTACCCACCTTGTCTGTACAATTCAAGCTTAAAAAAAAAAAAAGCCACTAAAAAAACCCAAAAAAAACCCGCGTCGCCGCATCAATTCCGGAACTTCGGTCTGACCAGAGACCGGCTATTTTTTTGGCCTAAGGGTTAATGATACATTTAGAATGTACGAGGACTTCGCAAAGCATCACACTGAAAGACATTTAAGACAAGCATCAATCAGGGCCCATCGCAATTCAAATCCGGGAAAAGTTCCGGACAAGTTGAAGGTACATGTAGAATCATCCACTTTGTCAAGAAGAAGCTCTGCATTTGTCCCGGATATTTTCCGGGACAAACTTCATTAGCAACTGCTTGATTCACATCAACAACTTCATTGTGGGAAGATGCGGGGAAGTTGTTCAGAATCCTGCAACTTATACCCGATACAACGTCCGTAACTTGTCTGGAACTCGTCCCAGATATGAATTGAGACGGGCCCTAACACAAGCCTAAAAGGGTTGGTATATGGCAGCCAAACATCTTGCTTACTTAACTCTAGATTGCATGACCGACTGGTTTTTATATCACAAAGTGTGGAAACTCATACAGGTAGCAGTGATCCAGAGCAGTAACGATCAATAAAGAGAGTCAATTTTGTCTCTGAGGTGCAGTGCGCGAGCTTCACCGTTGTGGGTCTCTATGTAGCGTAACACATTCCACGTGTCTTTCTTCATTACGGCCGAAGACCATTTTTATTACCCAAATTCACGAATGATTGAATCCGTTATTAACCGACACGGTGTATACACCATAATCATCAACCTCAATCCCAAACAAACACTACTCCCTGTTCCTCACCGTTGATATCTTTTGATCGTATCGGTTGACTACGCAAATTTCTTTTGGAGGAGTCTGGCCTCCATTCCTTGCGCATCAATCATCGTGCCGTTCGACAGGATGACATTTTTTTTAATATCCGGAAACGCAATTTTGAGAAGGCGGTCATATGATGGATGCAGCTCTGGTATCTAACTGGCAAGGTCTGTCGGCCATGTGCGGCGAAGGAAGACATTTTTGCAACAACCAAACCATCTGGCTCCAGATCCCCGTGGTATCAACTTCGCATTTTAATATCCGTGATGAAACAAGCTGGTAACCCATGATATTTCCAAGGACCCAGATGAATCCCATCTGGTTTTAGCGCAGTAATTTAAACCATCGCGTACGGTAGATCAAGATCAAGATTCCGGTAATGATCCACCTTGGCGCTAAGGCCTAAGAAATAATCTCCAGACAAAATAACCGGACAAACAAGTCTAATTTTAAAAACTCAAGGCTGAAAGTTAAATGCCACAAATTGCTCCCAACCCATCACGCATCTTCTTTTGCTTTGCCTTCATCACTGGAATTTAAATCGTAAAAGTGGGAGGGCCTAACGTTTCAATCATAACTAAAACGTATTCACATGTATACATGTATGCATGCAGTTGAAAATTGCGTTGTACAAATGTAGCTGCATGAACATGCATTCAAAATTACTTTGCATAACTCTACCCTTTATCTTAAAGTGCCTAAATTTGAGTTCAATGTTTGTTCACAAATGCTTGAAAAATTGACACACACCTTACATAATTTGCATGTGGAATAGAGATCATACAAGTACATGTACCGCTTCCCCCAATCGTCCTTGTACAGTGGGCAAGTCCATAAACAAAAATGTGCTTTGCCTGGAAGTCACAGGTTATGGGCTCCTTGCACAAGTACCCCCTCAACAGTAAGAAAGGGAGAGTTGGGGGAGACCACTGGGAGAGACATTGCCAAACACACTGCCCATGACACCGGACACTCACGCTACGACTGTGGCTACTGGCTTTGCGCACATTCAGAATAAACTTAGTCGTACCTGGTAGGTACGTGTAACTTGCTTTTTATGTATATGCAAAGTTGCACACCAGTACGCACACAGTGGGCGTTTTCAAATCCCTGTTCTTGACAACACTTGGGTTAACCCGACACGAGAACAGCGGTCTCGAACCTGACGAACAGACCCGAGAGGGCGTTCGCAGATCGATTTTTTCACTCCCCGGTTGATGGAGGGTTCGGCGAGGTGCAGCTTGAACAAAATGGCGGACTGTGCAGATTCGTAAGTTGTTTTGTGGTGGTTTTTTTTTTTGCTAATCCCTAATGATTGGAATAAGAACACCATTATAGTGCAGGTCTGCAATTTCATCCCCGCATGTCCGGTTTTGCAACAGTCATCCTCGTTCATTTGGAATAGGCCTAGGTACAAATTCAGACGATTGTCGGCCATTTTGCATTGCTTTATATCGATGCGACACGCACCCGCACGTTCGTAACAACCAGCTCGAGAACACGTTCTCGAGTTACACGCGTGTTGTCAAGAACAGGGATTCAAAAACGCCCCCAGAGTGACACGTCCACTTGACTCTTGAAAGTGGTAAAAAAGCGCCCTCTCTTCTTTACGCATGGAGCCCAGGGGCAGGTTCATACTACCTGTGAAAGCAACTTGTGACATCACAGCAAAAGTTTGCGTCATTCAGTTGAACACATCTCGTCAAAATTGGCTTCGAATATTTTGTTACATCAACTTTGCTTCACATTCAGAGGAAGCATGCACCAGCCTCAGAGATAAAGGGCGGAAGGGGGGTGGGGTGGGAGTAAGAACTAACTTCACACCATACAAACAGGAACGATATTTTGTCAAGACAGTCAAGACAAGTTGTTTTCTACTCAAGTTGACACAAGCAATTGTTTGGAGGAGTTTAGCAGAATATGGAATTGGGCCAGGAATACTACAAAAGTTAAAGATCACATGAGCATCAGCATATAGAGTGTCAGGATTACCTGTGTTCAAATTCAACAAATGAAATATTTACAACAGGCACACTCTAGTCTAAGTGTTTGGTGCATATGTACCTACACATGACAGTCATGCGAAGTTGTTTTTGTGACAGAGAGAAAGTCTAACAGGATTGTTTCCAAGCCTTTACACATAACTATGTAAAAAAGATATAACCTTTTTACACATGACTAGTACAGCTGGCTGGAATTTGAACAACACAAGTATCATACATGTACGAGACTTGTGTACATGCAGCGTCAATAGGAACCCAAAAAATGGACAATTAAGACACAGGATATCTAGCACAACTCACATACCAGTGGCATCATTTCTTCCCTGCTCTCCGTTGACGCCGACGGAAAGACGACAAAATTCAGGCCGGAGTTCTGCCACAGACTAGATGTCACCCCCACTCCTGGAGCAGTCATAATGTCGACTGGCTCCGGTTTATCGTTTGCCCAGACTGACTTCATACTGGCAAACAATCTGACTTCTCAAGGGTTATGGCGAGATCAAGTTTCCGAGTCCTTGCTTCAATTTTTTTTTTTCCTTTTCGTTCTTGTCATAGTCATCATCATCATCATCATTATCGTAATAGTTCGTAGAGTTCTTCCATACTTGGCCCTTTTGTCACGAGAGTGGAATACAGATGCGCCGCCTGCCCATTGGCTTGGGAAGGTAGGAAGGGGGGGGGGAGGTTTCAAGTCATCACAGAGACCATGTGGGGATGCTTTGCATCTTTGATTAGACGTAATTGTCTGGTCTCGCGCGCTGTTGAAACAGTTGCCACGACGTGAAGGAGTCTTTGAATTACTTGCGTCCCGAATTAATTACCGGAGAGTGCGTAGCTAGGGAGAGACATATCGGAGACGGTCGGGGCAACATGTGATGCGCTTCCTCCTGACGAGCTATTTCTGTCTCCGTTTTGAGGGGACGTCAGTTTGGACAAGAAAGACAGCTGTGCCAGTGAAAGTTATTTCATATCCATAGTACATGTACATGTACACATGTGTGACATGGAAAGTCAGAGACACTGCCTGCTCTCGCATCTGTGGCACTATATCAGAAATGCAAGTACATACACACTGTACTGGTACATGCATGTGTACACATGTAAATGTGCCTCTCTTCACGATAACAAAATATGTTTGTACAGTGTACATTTCTGTCCTCAATAAAATTGAAGAGAAAATTTTTGTAAGTTCCTCGGAAGTTTCACAAGTAAAACCTTACCGTAAAATATCCCCCAGCGATACATGATGAGACATTCAATACTCGCAAATGAATGCACGCTGATCTTGAGTTACGGTTACTCTATACAGTTAATTATCTCACAGGAAATAAATGTCGCGCTTTCCCTAAATTAAAAAAGGAAAAAAATCCTGTGTTTCAACTTCAGCATTTTGAGAAGATGTGATATGCACATGTCTCTTTGTATACATAATTTGTAGGCAATTTTCTCCGAGTACAATGTAAATTGCCTTTGGGAAATCACAAATTATAAACTTGGACCAGGAGTCGTAAAATATTCTGCGTTTCTGTCTCTGCCCAATCGTCAATTGCAAGCACGTAGATGTACACGTACATGTACATGTAAGCTCATGATTTCTGAGGCAGCTTGCCTCCAGACTGCAAATAAATGTGTCCTTCAAGACCAAAATGCTGTCCCACGCATGACATTCACAATGCGACAAGATCCATGTACGTTTGAAATTGCAAATCTTTTTCGATTGATAGCAGAACGTAAGCTTTCTTAGACATGTGCCATGTTCTCGAGTTAAGCTTTCCGATCTTTGGAGTCAAAATTCAGCAGTGCGCCATTTACGTAATTGTTTCTTTACCCCCACAGGGGCGATAATTATGGAACTAGGCCGACATAAGACTTCGGGGATACTCCGAGTTCTGATTAAAATTGCTTTACCCCAAAACTAGCCTGCTCAGTAAATGTACATTGTACTTCTGACAAGCAGGGAATTTTAATTAAACAGCAATGGTTTCCACTGAAGTATCCCACTACATGTGCACGCGTAACTGGGAGGAAGCCCAACACAATTCTAATAGACCTGCGTAACGGCCATCACAGAAGGCAACGGTTTTCTTCCACTGGGATACACATAAGCAGACCATTCATTGTTACTGAACTGAAATAACAAAGAGCATGATCTAAGATGGCTGCTTCATGTATTTGTACACATTGCCTGCGTATGAATCTTGCCAATTTTGTCTAGTGTCAGCACTTCGCGTAAATGTTCATCTTCCGGAACTTGCAAAATGATGTTTAACAGTAGACACATACATGCAGCCTGTTTCTCACTTAACTCAATTTGTTAAGCAGAGGCTTTCTCTAAGGTTAAGGCAATCACAATAATACTTCTAGTTTGACGACATGAAATTCCCTTTGCATGTGGTTTTGACGTGAGGTACGAACTGCCCTTTTATGTTTGGTAAATAACAGATGATGTACATTCTAATACATACTGCAGGCAGAAAGTACAACGCACTTTGCAAACACTTTTTCCCCCCAGACAGCTGGAGAGATGTTCTACTCCCGAAGATCCCAACCATAGTCCCATTGTTGACACTTGGACCGTCTCGACATTGTTATGACAGCATCCTGAAATAATCAATGCCAGATTCAAAACGTCTGACTTCAAGGAGCAAAAATGTCTGACTTGGAGGAGCAAAAAATCGCACCCGAGATAAAGCAACTTGTACGATGTACGCTCCATCGGCACTGTCAAAAGGCCCCACTATGTCACAGGCATAAAATCAGGTTAATTATGCAAAAGCTCCAAAAGCACCATTACAAATGATCAGTCGCTGGAATCAGTCAGCATCGATTCTGGAGATATCATGACCGTATCCCGTCCGCTCCACCTAAGCCCTTTATTCACCCAACATCCCAGCGATATCGTCAGATCTCGTTCCGCCCTTTCAGCAACCCCGAGGCCCCTCGGCCCGAGACGGAAATATCTAGATGATGAAACCCCCCCCCCCCCCCCCCCCCCCCCCCCCTTCATTCAAAATATTGGCTACTTAAAGGTGGTCTGTATGGGAAAAAGTCTGAGCACTGGAAGTGGAGTCAACATGTGGAACAAATGTGATCCAAGAATTTTGAACATCCCTTGAATCAGTCCCACATTGGGTTATTGACATCATGGAAATTGCCAGATTTGGCAAATAAAACTGATGGAATATTTTCTTAGCTTTGAAAAATAATTCTCAGGCATGCTAATCAAAAACAAAAATTCAAAAAATGAGGAAAAACAACCCTTTTCATCTTCTTAATAGTAATACACAGCACTAAGCCGCCTTTTTTTCTCCAAGACCGCACAAGTTATTTATTCTTATGTCCAAAAGGGGATGACATATCATGACAGGCCTACAGATGTAGTTCAGTTCATCGTCTTAAGTTTCTAGTTCAGTTGAACTGCTTAAGCTTTTATTTGTCAGTGGAGATAATCGAAAGGTCCTATGGGGCTGGATTAAATACAGAGTTTGTGGAAAGCAATAAGACCTGTTTTTGAAGAATCAAAGAAAAGATGGATACGGGTACCGGTACATTTTCCAGTACAAAATCGGAAAGTTTGTGAGTTCGAGAAAGTAGGGTGCAAGGAAAAGAAAAATTAAGTTCTTACGCAATTTCTCTGGTAATCTGGAAAACTGACAAGTTGCTTTCAGTTTTGTTGAACAAAAGATGGAGCAACTAACACATTATCTAACAGCAATTGGAGTTATGATGTTAAATTTTCATACACTGCATATTTAAAGGATCTGTTCAAAAACTGATCTCCTGAAGTTTAGAGCTTTATATTTTGTGGCATTGCATTTCTGGTTTAACCTTTGTCAAAATAATACACATATTTTTAACATAAATCAGGTTAACTGCAGCACAGAGACAGTATTGTTTTGGGTTAATGCCATGCAACAATGGAAAGGATAAAGGTCACATTAGTCATTAGTGACCATGTGAAATTAAGGAAAAGGGATTTGACTTTTCCAAACTGAGTAATTTCACACGTTGTACCCGGATCCAATTTCCCTTAGAGCTTAGTCATGACACCTGTGAGGGACGTCCTGTTGATTACTTTACACGAATGATAGTACTTTCATAAAGTACCCGGTAGGTACAATGTTGGACCATGGTTGGACAGACAGTTGTGTTTGAGAATAGTGCTGGGCAAGTATCCTTGCTACCCTTGCTCTACTTGTGGTTTTTCATCTACTCGAGTACCGTACTTGTCCTGGTGTGAGTAGAAGTAGGTACTCGCGTGTAGCATTTTTTTAATCACTTTTTTACAAGTGCTGACTTGGAAAAAAGTAACCACTTTGCGGTTTCTGCGCCAAACTTGTCTTTTGTCTTAATACGTCCCCTGCAATAAAGGAATGACTACCGGTACCTCCATCTGTTTCCTTGGGATTCCACTAGCGCTCTCAACGAATAAATTTTGAAGTAAAATGAGCCAAAATTTGCATCGTTAGGATATCTCAGTGCTGAAGAATGTAGTGTGTCTTGCACGCTGTTCATTCGTAGGAACTTCCTTCTTAGTAACGTTTATGCCATTTTTTTCTGTTTTTATGGGAATTTAGTAAACTAATTGCGAGTACTCAACTACTCACGAGTAAATTCTCTGCGAGTACTCGAGTAGGAAAATCCACTACTCGCCCAGGCCTATTTGAGAACATGAGACAAAAACCAGTTCATGAATCACTCATGAGAGTGCCAATAATTCGAAATTGTCAAGTAATAATTCAATAACTAAACATGGGCCAATTTTGTCGGTCTCATTCAGAAGTGAATAACTTTTGAATTGCATGCTAGGAAAAAAAACCAATTTAGAAAAGGAATCTAATTTTCGGGATGCTCTTTGAAAGTTGCACGGGGAATGAAACTTTTTAAAGAACTGACCGTCATTGTCAGTGGCGTAGCCAGGGTTCTCATCTGAGGGGGGCGTGTGTGTGTGGGGGGGGGCATGATTTTACACCTTTTGATCCAGCCCGCCCACATAATCACAAATATTTTAGTAGGGAAGCGTTCTTGAACAGTAAACACTCCTTAAAAACCAATGCCACAGAGACTCGGAAATTAGATGTGAGTGATTATTTCCAAGGTGATGGGTGGGTGTTGGAAACCAGTGATGGATGTAGCAAATGAGGGGCATCGTTTGCGACGACAAATGATGACACGCTCAGGTACCATCAAGTGAAACAAGGGTGCCAAGTGTGTAATGAACTAAAGCCAATAGGACCAGACTAAAACTAATGCATATCATTACACTCATGATTATTACAGTGGCGTTGTGATAGTGCCATGCATGTTTGAATAATTTGATATTCAATTTGTTTTGGAATTTTTAAAAATAATTTCTTCAAGTTATTCATTTCAAAGTAACAGGTTAGGGTTAATAATATACGCGGCTGAACTGTAACAAGCAACCAACAAAGAACAAAGGAAAGAAATAAAGTACATGTGGTTAAATAAATCATAAACTGAATTAAAAAAATAATAATAAAGAGCCCATGCAATGTAATTTTTTTAATGCCATCCTTGACAATGCAGGTCTTTGTGTCCCATTTAACCTTATTTTCAAATTTCATTTTGCCATTTTCAAGGGTATTTTGGTGGCTTTTGGTTTTTATGCTGCAATTTCCATATTCATGAGCAAATAATTATGTGACGTCATTTCAATGTTGCAGCTACATGTATTTCAGCATCAAAAGTTGCCAAATTGTTTGGATATTTTGCTGTTGTAGATTTTCTTTTTCTTTGATTCGTTGTGTCAGTGCATGGCAGTAAGCCAATGAGCAAACTGTTCTCTCAAATGTTTTCACTGAACAAAGTTTTGGGTTCACAATCTAAACAGAAAAACCTTCATCTGAACAGTGTCTTCCTAAAATGACATCATAGCAACAGTGTGCTCAGTTGTCCTGAAAAGCATGGACATTTTGTTAAAGTTTACAGAGCTACACTTTTCAATAAAAATTAACCAAAAAGGGATGTCAAACAAGTTTAATACATTTAAGAGGAGTAGAAAGTGGCAAAAATGTGTTCTTAAGAAAAATTAATCTCATGACCCCTTTAAATAAAAAAATTAAAATTAACAAGCAAATTTTATAATTCAAGCAATGACAAGTTTCTACATGTTGAACCTGCTTTCAGTGTGTACATGCTGATTAAAAATGGAACAAACTCTATTCATGAAGTACTGATACTAATACTGAAATACTGAACGGGAACGGAAACACAAAAACAAAACAAAGGAAAGCAACAGAAACAGAATAAAAAAAAAATATCTGAAACATTCTTACGTAATTCCTGACCAGTACCTGGCTGAATGTGGGCGTGGCCCCGGCTTGCTCCCCGCTGACGGTGGGCGGCGGTCCCTGAACGAACCCCACTGCAGCCCCTTCCCCCGAGGGCTGGGGCTGGCTGTAGACGGGCTGGGGACCCGGTCCCTCCTGGGGTTGGGTGTAAACGGCCGGCACGTCGGCTGGCTGGGGCACAACGGTGGCGGTGTACTGGGGCTGGATCTGGGGCGCCTGCTGGTAACCCTCCAGGCCGTTCTGGGCAAACTGGGGCTGCTGTTGCTGGTAGGGACCGGCGGGGAGCTGGCCTGGCATCTGGGCGGCCAACTGGCCGGGGAGTTGGTGTTGGCCTGCCATGGCGGGCATCGGATGCTGCTGTGAACAAGGGAGATAAACGGCCATCGTTAACACTCCAACTTAAAAAATATCCCCCATATCCAAAAAAATCAATCAAATTCCAAAATCTCTAGCCACATGTCTGGTCGAACGACAGTTAAACAATCTCAGCTTCAATCTGGTAATGGTTTCCGAAGCCTCGAATCAGATCTGGAGCATCCCATTCCGATTCATTAATAACATTGAGAATGCCACGTGGTATTTCGCTTCTCGACACTGGAGTCACTGACGAATGCAACCTGACGGGGCATGGTCGCCGCGAAACTGCCTCCAGCGCCACCGATGCAAAAGGGATTGCCAAAGATGGTATCTCCATCAAGTTCTTAGCGATGCGAAGGCGTGGCCATGCTCGGCCATCAAAGTATCATTAACAGCAGCCAATCAAAACCATCGGAATTTTTCACAGTTCGAGCTTTGTCAAAATAAACAATGGGCAGTGGACTGGCGACAGAAAATATTGCTCTTTAAATTCATATGCTGAGCGAAAAAAGAAAAGAAAAAAAATGAGACCAACCTCAAGCAATATCACTTGTTGTTTTGGCCAGTAAATGTACATGTCAGATTTGATTTTTACATTTGTAAAAGGGGCAAATCCACCTTACTTCAGAGCCAATTAACCATTCATTGTATATAATTAGTGATTCAGACAAATCATCCAAAACTCTTAGTCTGTAAGCTCCTTGACCATTGCTAGATGACTGATGTGTACGATTTGAGAAATACATTCTCAGGTTTATTCACTGAGCTCTCTGTCATAATGATATTACATGTACACAATGCTGGAATTGTACACAGGCAACTAATTTCTGTACTAAGCACACATCTAACCTCAGCAAATTCTGCGCTTAGCAGATAAATGTACAGGATATTGGCTCCCATGACCAAGAATCAAATTCTGCTTACAAAATACTGGAGTCTGAGAAACTGCAAAACGAACACGACTGATGGCCCGACTCACCTGTGATCCTCTAAGAGACAACTGAGGCATAAGTACAAGCAGTACATGTACACTTGTACATATGTATACAGTTCATCCACTGACCTGATAAAACTGTTTTGTTCCCAATTGAGGAACGGCACAACTTTATATCAGACCCCAACCGTCTAATATCCATGAAAGTACAGGCAGATTATCTGTCTCAGATAATTTAGCTTAAAAACTGGTCCCATGGTATCCATCCAAAATCAAAAACAGGAAGTGCAGATTATACTGCAAATGGTCATATATGGCCATCTATCTCAATGGTCGTAAACAGTTAATATTTCCAGGGTAAAGCCCTCCTTTTTCCTAATTCTCAAGGAAAACGGGAAGATGCTCAGCTCAAGATTCACGTAATGGCATCGGGTTGTGTGAGCAATGACGTAAATGGCAAAACTGGCGAAACCTTCTCAGACATGTCAGAGGAAGATATATCGATCCATCGCTGATGCGAACTGCCGAAGAATATCATCCACGTTTTTGTTCTGCTCTTTTTAGTAAAAACTCTTGTCCTGCAGTCGTGTGGGTATCACAAGTAATCAAGCATCAATGTATCATGTACGACTTTCCTTATCTCATCGGAAAAACTCATTCTAGTCTTACATTTCACCTCAAAAAAATCACAAACTGTCTTGGTTATGTCTTGGAGTCATGTCTTGGTTGGAAGATCATAAAAATGGCTTACTGGAGATTAAACCCAGGAAGAAGGGGAAAAAGACAGTCAGGGGAAAATGACCGAGGTAATGGCTGGCAGTAAAAGTGATTCATTGCAATGTGCTAGGCCTGTCAGAGTTGACATTTTCCACAGTAAATATGACATTATGCAGAAGTTGAGTAAGCAAAGAACACATATTTTAACCTATACTGAAAGACTGACAATACACTAGCTCACACCAATGAGGGTAGATTTGTTATTTAAACAAGAGTTGTCGTTCGGCAGAATCTTATTCCAGAGTGAACGTCATAGGTCCATCAAAATGATAATGTGGGGACTTTTCACCAAAAAAGCTACATGTAAAGAAAGAAGCTACATTGTAATTTGATGTCGAAAAGGGCCATTCACTCCGTGTCTAAGACACACCCAATCTTAAAGTTTTGGCTCAATGTTTTGAAGACATTGAGCTGACAGCATGGGCGTCGCCAGGATTTTTTCTAGAGGGGGGCAAAAAAATATTTTGCCAAAAAATGCTTGTATTTCTCAACACATTCTCGATTTATCAGTTTTAGAGTGGGGCAGGGACATTTTGCCCCCCCCCCCCATTCATTAAATTTACACCACTTTGTCTTCTTTGTCCGCCCATGGCTGACAGTGGTTTCTACAATATGTTACAGTTCCATCGGAGCCAAATTTCAACTTGTTATACTATTCAATGCTGCGTTGTGTTCTCTACCTACATGTACTTCCAGGTGTAGAGGTTTCTAGGAGCTTCTGAACTTTTTACAATCAAACTCAGTAGGACTCAAGGCCCCAAACCCCCCCTGCTTATTTGAGCTTGCCAAGGCCGGCTGGCCGGCTTGAATAAAATCAGCTCATACTGCAATCAGTGACATTACATGAAATATAAATTGAACTGTTTAGCCTACCCACTCACAAATCCTCTCCACACAATGTATTTCACGGCCAGTAAATCAGACAAGTACATGACATTTCACATAGACAGTCTTGATAACTTCACACCATTAAAATGATATCTGCAATGATACATGACAATTATTATTTTCTTGCCTTCGATCAAATTCACTCCCACACGTGAAAGGTCGCCTCCATGCACTTTCTATCCCCCACAGCTATTAAAGCTTATACATGTACCAATACGTGCTGCAAAAAATTAATTCACGATCACCAAGTCTAGAAACAGCGAGACTGTTATCTTAAATATTCACGGTCTCCCTTCGTATGTACCTCAAAACCTGTCCATCTTCACAAATACAGCTCTTCATCTGTTCAATAAATAGAATTACGCGGGCATAATTTTTTTTGTTCATATACACTTTTCATGTGCCGACACAAATCTCGGTGCGAAGCATGTGCGTTGGGAGTGCTTGTTCTGCAGATTGCAATAACAAGCACTGTTTGTCAAGTGGAGGGTGCTCCACGACTAATTGTGTGCGTGCATACTGGACGCGGACTTAATTGCATTAAAGGTCATTAGTGTGTCAAGTCCATGTTTGTTCCCTGCCTGAGTGAATGTGTAAAGACAGTATTTGAGCGGAATATTAAGTTCGTTGAGGTAGAATTGCTTTTCAAAATGTAATTTGTGTCTCAAGAGGGGGCCTGATAACTGCGAAGCTGATTTATGTTTTCCTTTTACACTTTTTAAATCCAAACAAAAACCAACATGTCAGATGCTTAGGTCATTACGACCATTTTCTTCGCGGTCTCGTGTCGTTTTACTGCAAATTATCTCTTTGTAAGACACCCAAAAGGATCAAGACTTAATGTCAGAGTAATATAGTAAGACAATTTCACCTGAAAGACCTCTGTTTACACACGTGTAATTTTGTTAGTGGGTCCACTGACCAGTCACCACCACAATAAGAACTTATAATGCAATTTTCTTTTCCAAAATTGTAAAGGTTGAAGCTGGCCATTCAAGTCAATTTTGTCAAAGACCAATCTCTTCATTACATGTTCAACGAGGATTGAGTTTTCCCCGGTTCTTTTCAGAACCTTACTAACTCACAAAAGAGATTTGCCACATGGTGCTAACATAAACTTTATCTTATTGCTACCGGTATCTCCACCATGCAAACCTTTAAATCTTATACAACCAAGATGCTTCATAAATGGCAGAACTATGAAACAATTAAAAACTTGATAGCAAAACCAAACTACGTGCTAAGTAAGGTTACGTCTGAATTATTGGCCATGGCCAGAAATAACACACGCTTCTATAGGAAGCAGATTCAGTTGTTCTATAAGTGCGTACAATTGCTAAGTCATACTCATTGCCAAGTACATATAAAGGTGTAACACACATATCATGACCCTTGCTCCTAAAGCGGTTCCGTATGTTTCTGCCGGAGTCTTTGGTAAGTCAAGCGCGAATCACAATTAGCATGCATTACAAGTCCACACCAAATCTGTCTGAGTCAAAGAAAGATGGAAAGAATAACACTGATACCTTGGGTGCGGCCATACCGGTACGATTATTCCAGACAAACTGTTTCAAAGTCGGAAAAGAAGACTGTTGTATTATTCCCGGAAGCTTGGGGAGGCTGTGGTGTCACGACGCTACTTTCAAGTCGGCTTATCAAGTGACGTGTGAGTTGGAGCTGGCCGGAATGCCGAACTTAAAAAGAGCAATATGCTGGGAGGTGTGAGGCAGCGAAGGGTTACACTGACAGCGAGGAATTAAGGGGAGGGAAGACTTGTGGGGGAAGGCGTATGAGACAAAGGCGACAGACTTGCATCGCGTTCAGCACCAGAGTGTGACATCTCGTCGTGGGCCGTCGGTGTTGCGTAGCCGGACTGTATAAATTGGGACCAGCCCGCCTGATGGCTTATTAATCACACGGTGTCTTTGTCACTTAACTGGACTAGCGATATGATATGAAAGCGATGATCATGTCGCACGTTATCATCTGGCGAGGTATCGTTTTTGGAAACGCAATACTTGGCTAGCTGTCCGTGGCTATCAGTGACTAATTATATTACAATCACTTGTCTTAAAGTGAGAGTCAAGGTACATGAATCAGGCATGCAACTGGGAATTTATAAAAAACGAGGAAACTCCAAACCACACAAGACTTTGTACAGTGTTTTTCAATTTGTAATGGCATTCATGTGAAGTAAAAAAACGAGGAAATCAGCAGATCCGAGGAAAAGTTGCAGGCCTGATGAATGTTACATGTTGTTACCTGTGAGGGTTGCTTAATTTTATCTAAAATAAAAGATCGCAAGGTATTTAAGAGCAAAGAAAGCACTAGCCTTTTTCCAGGTTCAAAACGGTACGCCCCTTTTACAGAAAGCCGCAATTTTTTTGCCTTTTCTTTTTAAAATTTATTGGTATGAAAAAGTGCCCACGAAGAAGTTAAAAACATCAACCAAACATATGTCCACATGATATAAGTCTGGTGGACCATATTTCACCATTACCGTAATACCTAGTTTATCACATTTGTAAAATAATGCCTCATCAGATATGTGTACAATGTTATAAACTGAGTTTCCAGCAATTCAGGTAAAATGTGCATTTCTGGAAATGCATCCCGCCCACACACAAAAACCCCAAACCAACTAGCCAATTTCGCAGAAGACATGAGGGACCATGTCCAAATCGCTGCTACGGGCGCCGCCGCAAACCTCCCGATAAAGGTCCAACCATACAGAATTGGTACGATTCCTAGATTTCATATGTTAAGTCCGGACCCTTCCTGTTTATAGAGAGCCCTCAATTGCTGTAGCACTCCATTAGCGCCGGACCCAATTTGCATGATTATTAGCATCCCAGAACGAACCACCTGGGGTATACAATACATGCACATCAAGAACCCAACAGCCACCAGAGCACAGATGCCTTCTGCGCCCCTTACATGCCCCTCCTCCCCCCTATCATCCCGACCTTTTTTCAGCGCCGTAATTTATTATATTAATATTCCTAAGTGTGATGGACTTGTTCAGTAGAATTTTGCGCAGGAATTGAAGAAATAATAATCCGAGTGTTTACGACAGATGTCGGCAGCATGGCTGAGTGAGTTCTGTAATAATAAGCTTTTCCCGTCGTCAGGCATAAACAGGTTGAAAGCTGTACACATAATTTTGTCTGGCCTTTATTTTTTTTATTTCAACATGAGTCCCTTTGTAACAGCTGCCACCAATAAGAGACATGAATGACAGCATCACATTCATGCAGTTTCCTCCCTCAACATGAGCTCTACTCTTCTTTTTTTTGGCTAAGATTTGGAAAACATCTTGATTCTTTCAGGAAATTAAAAAGGGTAAATTTTGCCGAAGCAGTTGAATCCCCCCCCCATTTTTAAAAAAAAAATCTTTGCACTGGTGAATTTATGCATGATTATTCCCTGAACAAATGCTTGCGAAAGGCATTCAAAAATGCATTTCAATAAAAGACTCTGTTTGAATGTCAAAATTTCCGTAAAAAAGGTCTGTTTGTTAGCATTGCCAAGAACACACTAAACACTATGATCACTTCTCGGCTGCTAATCAGTAATGTCTCAAATGTACCGGTACTTCCCATCACGTCTCAACTATTATCCTTAGTACCGGTACACTATGGGTATAACCATAGAGCAAGGACCTTAACCCACCAATTGGCAATATCATGGTCACAACTCTTCACAAGTCCATCACAAGTCATCCGGTGCCAAGTCAATTCACAAGCTATTCAAAAGAGGTGTGATTAAAGCTCTCCCTAGTTATCATTGCATCCCAGCAACTTGTGACTGGGCTTGTGAAAGGACTTGTGATTTACTTCTGACCCGACTTGCTATGCTTTACAACACTTCAGATCCGATTCCAAGCTCTGGCTGCAGCACCCACCCACTACAACAGACCAAAAGCCCATCAACCTTCCAGCTTACAAGGTGACAAAATCCCACCTCAAACCCATTGATCCCTTCCTCTCAAACATACACCCAGGTACTCTATTGTCATGAAAATAGCCCCCACTTAGATACCTAATTGTCCTCATTCATATCCACTTCCCCTGATAAGGTCTCAACAACAGACACATGTTAAAAGCCATCACCTTTACAATCGATCTTGCCACCTGACATGACCCACTTTTGTATAGAGGAAAGTGAGTAAGGTGCATACACCCAGACACAATTAGGTGCATTACAGGTGGAATTGACTGTAGCAAGTCCCATTGTTGGCAGGTGTGTGAGTGCCCATTCATGGGTCTGATAGGTACACCAGAGTTTTATGAATGGGATGCTGTGATTCGCTTCTAGGTGCAGCTTATACTGGGCTAACTGGAAAGTGAATGTAAGTGTATTTGTAAGTTATTTTCTACACTTGTGACACATTCCATGCATTTGTTTATTGTGTAAATCGAGGACACACACGTGCAACATCATTGGTGAATTGAGGACAGCACAGGAACCAAAATCGAGGACGACCTCGATTAGAAAACCTGTACAAAACCAATGAGAGCTGTTACGAAAAAGTTTAAGTACAAACAAAGGAAAAGGGAAGAGGAACAAAAGAAAATCCTCGATTTACACCATAAACAAACGTGGGTGTACATGTACCGGTACATTGTATGTATCTTTGCAAGACCCTCTACTAAATTTGTGATGTGGCAACAATATTATCTTTACTAAGACCATGGAGCTACAGCTCCATGCTAAGACTGAGAAAATTAAAATTTAAAATATTCCAAACATTTGAACAATTTGATGAACATGTATCAGAAAACATTCATTCGTGTATTTCACTCAAATGGAATAGATCAATTGCAAGAAACTTATTAAATCTAACATTCACGTAGATCAGTAGACACTTACCTTTCCAAAGGGCATCCAATAAAAATCCCAATTATGGAATGTAACCTTCATGAAAAAAATTAATTTGCAACACAATATTTCTTAATGAGAATCAAAGAACACCATACACGAAAGATGCTTGATGTACACCCAAATAGAAGAAATATGTCCAAGGATAGTAGACTTGAAGCCAAAACAGAGGACACAAATTTGGAGTCTGTTACCAACACAAAGAAAGCAGGCTGACCAGATGCATGGAGCTGGGTACTAGACCAGATACAGTTCCTCAAGACCTACAATGCAATTATAATCTTCATATTGCTCGGACGGATTTTGTACACGTACCGGGACCGGCCTATTTCTAGCTGTACACGTACTCGCTGACACACTATAAACAAGGCCTCCGGGGGAAAAGACCAATGATTTGTGATTCCGCCATCGAAAAAATTAATCTCGTTCGTACTTCCAGAATGGACAGGGTTTTATGGTTTAACCTACGAGGGGCATACAGGGACACGTACAGGGAAGCCGATAATTAAGTTCGGTGTCACACAGGAAATCTGTGACAAGAATTGCCACATCGTATGTATCCTACAAAGCGAAAGGCTTTTAAAAATGAATTTCAGTGAGGAACGACAATATGCAATTAAGTCCCAATAGGGACAAAAACCTGGGAAATTCCATGGTAACTGATGTTACATTTTAGAGGGGATCTTCATCAACTCTGTGCTATCATTCTATAAAGCCAAGGCATTGAGGGTGAATTTTTCTCGTAGAAGATCACTTGAAAATTAAGTGTCTAAACTACACAAAAAAAGGGCCAACAAAATAAAGTTCTGTTGGTGTGGCAACTGACGTTATAGTTTGTACTGACAAAATCAGTTTTAAGCTGCCACATATACCAGGTGTTCCTCACAATAGACTTCTTCACTAACTTAAAATGAGTTTACACAGTACAAACTTTGCAATGAGCACATCCAATTTTCCAAACCCTAACAGGCTTGTTCGTGAATAACACCATTTTGGGGGGTTACCAAAAAAAATGAATCCCAGGTGTTCCCAAGCCCGCTGGAACATACTGTATTTTAGCCAAAGGTGGGGGGGGGGGGGCCTGGGATGTGCATTCGTGACCTACTAAATGTACCTGGGTAGGGGGTGCTTTACCATACTATATTCCAGCACCCCATCCAAACAGTTGGGGGTGCTGAAGCACCCCCCTCCCTGTTCAAATGTGCAACAGGCAACAGCTGGTCGTCCAGTTGCCCCCTTCCCTTTCCCTCCAAAACATGTGGTTCTAAATCCAGTCTTGCACGGTATTTCTACTGTTAGTATTACATGTATCAGTACTCACAGAATGGTCTAACGTCTTTCGCTCAATATATGGCCCATTGCAAACGGTTGGAAAAGCCAGATGTCCAAATCATAAATTCATCCTCTGTACATTCATGTACCGGGTAGCCTACGGTATATATTTTATTATCTTATAATTTAAACAGGTTCTTTTCAAAACCACACACAGTCACAAAAGTGACATACATTGTACATGTATGACTCTATGGTGCTACCGCAAATGCTACACGTTTTGACCTAATAACAGTCATTTTTTGCTGGTTGAAATATAATGTACATGTACATGTTCAGTAATACATGTAAGATGTAATAATATTTAGTTACTGTCCCTAAAAATACATGTATAGCATTACAAACACACATTGCAGGGCTGGAAAACTAGCACTCTGGCCTACACCGCGTTAGGGGGAAGTTTTTTTATTGTTGGCAAATTA
Organism: Patiria pectinifera; assembly: GCA_029964075.1. NCBI lineage: Eukaryota > Metazoa > Echinodermata > Asteroidea > Valvatida > Asterinidae > Patiria > Patiria pectinifera. The sequence goes on from CM057146.1 coordinate 4,358,367, forward strand.
GGACTGAGTTATGGGCCTTTCTGCTGTCCTCACAGCATTTTTGGTTCCCACAAATGTCTCGTGCAGACGAGTGTTTGTCCCCACAAATACAGAACAAGACTGTGTGTACTTGTACTCTCTCTAAATTTCTAGCGCTGGATAAACACAGAGGGCAGAATTTATAGTCATTATTATGCAGGGTACGCGCACAGCCGCGCAGCATAATGTTATCTTTGCCGGCATTGTACAGACATTGCCGTCGGCAAAGGACCCTCCTAATTAAATCTTTGGCAGCAATTATCGGAGATTAGAGGCAAGAAAATTGATTATTTTTTACATGGGTAGGTTACACCGGTACCCGTGGGTGAAGGTGGCCGGTCACCGACAAGACGGTTGGCCATACACTGGAGCAGTATGGAGGGGTTTCGCAGTTTGTTTCTGAAGTTTCTATCAATACTGGTGAAGTATGCTTTTTGTATAATCACGCAGCAGAATTGATGGGAAATTAATCTAAAGTCTACTAAAATGTTCATGATGATATTATTACGTTCAATTCTTTTTGGAAGCCCCTTCAAATGCCACTTTTTGAAGCCACTTCAACTAAGTAACAGTAAAACAACGTCTAAACCAACAATAGGCATTGAACATGTACAAGAAGCATTTTTCAACTGCTATTTTCTCAAAAAAAATCAGAGTGATTTATACCTTAAGAAAAAATCCGGAGTTTTTAAAATTTTGCGATGCCATTTTGAAATTCCAGGTGAAATATGTCAGTGAGTGGCGTTCTGTTTATTAACAAACAGAAATCTTTTCTTGCCTTTAACAATTTTAATTGAAATGCTGCATCAGAAAATTTGAAAGGTGAATAATCATCTTCATCTACTTGAATTAATTTTACTTTCTTTTGTTAGGCAATATAGGCTATCTGGTTTCTGAAATTAAGTCAACATCTGGATTTATATGTGAATAAATTACTAAAAATGAATTAAAACTGAAAATTAATAATTGGGCATGCCATATTTACATAACAATTTGATGCCGGGTTCAGATCTTGGGGCATTTTTGTCAAAACAAACTAAATTGATTTGTTTTATTCCTTCCCTATTATGGTAAGGAAATCTGGGCAGATTGATTAAAAACATGTGGTGTTTTGCCCCAGACAGTAAAGCAAACTCCCAATCAATTCCTTTTCATCTCCTTGCCAGCTGGCGTGTCCGATATTTACATGATAGAAAGTTGAGTGTTGGCCGAGAGACACCGCAATGTTGACTTGTATTTTTTTCACTTCGTGTGTGTTGGTGAGGCATTAGGCCCAATGGTCGGGCACCAGGGATGGCCAACTGCGCTGTGTAATGCACTGTTTACCAAATTAGGTTTTGCCCTTCACCGACGCACTGTTTACCAATTTTCAATCAGATGAAAACTGTTCGCACTTGCCATACGAACATGGACTAGTACGCACTGTTAGTCCACAACAAGAAAACCATTCACAGCTTTTTATATCACAAACTTTCACCAACAGATTCTTCCTTTCAGATTACAACTTTTCACAACACGTTCCAGAAAAAAAACCTGTGAAAACAACCATGCCCAAAGGACAAACTAACTTTCAACAATTTCTTTTCACAAATCCCTCAAAAACAAACGGCAGGAAACCCGATTATAAAACCGGCATGTGTCTGTTTCTTCCCATACCCACCGGCCCAAATCAGATTAAAGCGGTTTGGTCCAGTATTTGCCAAGTCACTAAACAACATCCCTAATCATATTACATGCACTAAAAGCACCACAAGGGGGAGTGGGCGGTGTCAATTTTAAGATCATTTTTGGCTTTCTTTCTTTCTTCATCCCGCGGATATATGGGCTCTTCAGTCCTTATAAAGAGTCCATTAGGTTGTCGGCCATCTTGTGAGTGTTTGCTTTGGTTTATGATTAGGCCCTAAGCCCGCAGGATGTAGCTGTTACTGTTCAGTGATTGGTCAGTGGGTCATTTTAGGAAACCATGCCCTGTCCTTACATGAACAACAAATATCACCAATTCCGTTTTTTTCCCAGTTCCAATGAATACAAGTCATAAACAAAAAAACACAAGATCTTGCGAACAAACCCTTTAAAACAACTAAAGGAGATTTTCTCCTGCGTGATAATAACATTAAGAGTTTTACGTTTGTGGACCATTTTGAAGCAGCATGGAAATTTATTAAACACGAAAAGGTTAGAAACTCACGGCCCACTTGCATGGCTCTGCTAACCACCGAGTTTCACGCTTACCATCACCATTTTGTGCTAACAGCACAAGCAGAAAATTACAGTGCTAACCCTGTAAGCACAGAATCCTTAGCCACAGGCCGTATGCATGCGCATAAGCCACAATTCCCCGCTAACCCATGAAATATGCTTACCTAAAGCATAGAATTGTCTGCCATAAGCAGGTAAATTTCGCAAACGGTAGGTACCGGTAAAGCCATGAAATTGGGTCCTGATTTCTTGCAACAACTCTGAATGACTTTTGGTAAACTCTTTAACTTATTCATTGGATAAAGTTGCACAACCCCAAGAAATACATTTGTAAAACACTACAACTTTTCCACCTTTCCGCAACAAGACAAAACTCGTAGAATTGTCAAAACAACAAGGAGTACAATTATTCGCGAACCTTGAAGGTTATACAAAAAAACACACATTGTTAACAGTTACAATTTTATATCCATGTGTTTCAACCCAAGCATAATTCGAGTCGTCCATTGAAGGCCTTGTGAGTGCAAGTTAATCCGGTCTGTTCTATAGTTCAAACAGGAATAAACCAAACAAAGCCTGGCCAAGCAAAGTCAAACACTGATCAATTTTCAGCCCCCCACGCTGTAACGACTTTTGGGGACAAAGTTATTTGATGCATTGCCAGTGTGTGTGTGTGTGCAGTACGTGTGCATGAATAATGCCAATGTTTAACAAAGTTTTTCATGAAAGCATTTTACAAAGGCAAAAGATTCACTTTTACAAAGCATTATAGATCAGTTTTTGAAAGGTTAGTGTAGCCTAGGTAGGATTTTTAGACTTTCAAATTGTTTATTGTTTTTAACTAATATTCTTCATGTATATACCGGTATGTGCTGAAAGAGAACACGTTCAAATTTCCATAGAATGTTGTCACATATAAAACATCCATGTGCATTCAATCTTACAATTTACAAAACAAAGAAACGCATTTTAGCCTGCCCCCATAAAAAAAATTCATAAAATTTACTCCTACAACTTTAATCATTTTCTCACATACTCATTCAATAAATTGGTGCTACAATGCACAACAATATGAACCTAGAAAACATTGTTTCCATGAATTTGATTTTTTCCTGCAGAGGCCAAACACCTACTACAGTGCCCAAAAAAACACAAAATTGAATCAAATCAAAATCCATTCCAATCAACATCATATCGAATCAAAGGTTTTGACATTACCATGGGTTTCTGTGGCTGCTGGGAGCTGAACACCGGCTGGAAGGTCCCGCCGAGTCCATTGGGCGGACAGTGCGCACAGTAGACAATCTGGGAAGTAGGGGGCGGGACTTGGGAAAACTGAGGGGGAGGGGGAAACTGCTGGGCCATGGGAGGGGGAGGCGCGTTGAGCATCATCTTGAAAGTAACGAAACCCGAAGGATCCTTTAAGTATCAGTAAGCAGTGTTGGACTCATCACTGCACGAGAAAGATCCACTCAGATAATTTGGCTCTGCCGATGTGCCGCTACGTAGAGTAATTGATGTCCTACTGTCCTAGCTGTACACACAGTTTTCCCAGTCCAGCGCTTCTCTACAATGACTGTATTTTTCCCCAGATCAAGGTATCCGTTACAAATTAGACTCCGAGAAATCTGTGGATTCTGATTAGCGAGGCGCGGTTTTAACCGTTTGCAGAGCATCAGCCGGAGAGGGAGAAAAACAAAGTGTCTTTTGGAGTCTTGTATTTCAAACTTGGTTTATGTCTCATCCACGAGAGATGATGACTGTGGACAGTTGATGATTGTAGACAGAGGTACGGTAGCCCTTCACTGTCTGGTAATATTAAGCTCCGTTTCCAGCATTTTTTTTTAATTCCATGTTCCTTCTAGGAATGTAATGATGACGGTAGATTTTTGAGTACAATGCTCAAGTTTTCACAGCTGCTGGCATTTTTGTTGGATGTGAAGTGAACCTTTTTCCCCCACCGCACATGAAATTAAAAAATGTTAGGGAACGCTGTGCAAGCTTGGTCCTAGGGCAGCTGCCTCTGAAAATGCCGAAGTGCAAGGAAAGGGCACTGACTATGGAATCTTCACTGATAGAGTCTCAACAAGCTATCACTTCCAATGAGAATCCTGCTCGCGGAAGTCTTGTTCCTGTAATCCAAATCAATCTCGGATCAAATTTCATGGCATCGTTGGAAGACCGTTTTAAGACAAATTTCAGTATATAGAATGAATGCCTTCTACAAGTACCGGTACATACACGTACATTAATATTGTATGAATCCACGCACACTCTCAGCATCAGAAAAGATCACTTGTGGTCCATTCGATGTTGTCTGTGTACCAAGTCCACGTCTGTTTGTGTGTCTTTGCTGTTTGAACCACCGGACTTGTATTGTTATGCGCTCCTCCCACTGTGTAACAAATCTCAGCCAACGGTCACAAACCCGACACCGGCGGTGTGCCACACGCTGGTCTCTTAGCCCAGATTACCAACTCCAGGTCGGCAGAACTAGACTCTCAGTAAATGCTCCATTGTCTCCTGAGTGTTGTGCAGTGATTGCTTAACGCAACTCACCCCGTCTCTCTCTCTCACTGTTGTGAAGTCCACACCATATCTGCCTCAAGTACAAGAGGAGCTTAATCTGTCTCGTGGCTTCGTGGCAGAGTTTTTTTTTTCTCTCTCTCCCCGGTTCCCCGCCAACTGTTACCTCATTTGAATAGCAAAGGGATTTATTGATGGGTTAATTGTATCATGTGTCTAAAAGGGAGGGGGGGGGGGTACTGAGACAAACGCCTGTGTGTAGTTCTGTTGCCATTCATCCAACAGCCAGTGAGAGTCCGTGTGTACGTATGCGCAGCAGGGCCGGCCGGCGACACAGTGTGCAAATTTGAAAAAATCTGGTGAAGCCAACCAGAAGTAAATATTTAACCAAATCATATCGACCACGTTATACCATCCATTTTGGCGGCTCCATTTGGGGGAGCGCTTCGGCACAAGCATACATCAAGGGATCAGGACAAAATGGCTCAGATTCATTGAGCTTTTCCTCTATCACGGAGCTAAGAAAAAGGACCGTCTCTGTAGTATGCTACACTGAAGACTATGAATAAGGAAGTAGTAAGTGCCACGCTGCATAGGATTAATAAGGAGAGTGACTTTTCTTTTCTTTCCTGTTGGAGGGGATAGACATGATTTGCCAAACAGCTCAGCAAACAGCTAGTCTGGAACAGATCATTCCTTTACGGGCAACTCCTTTTCCTGGTGAACTCGCAGACCAAACAATAGCTCAGGTCACAGAAGGGGAAAGAAAGGTCTCTTTCTCCAAGAACGGAATTACAACGCGGAAGATGCCAAGAGATTAAATTCTCGCCAGTGCCAAAGTTGTCTTTGCTGGAAAATGAATTAGATTCACTGATCTGACTCTTCAAAGGAACTTTAATTTTGAAAACTAATATTTCTTAAATTGTAAATGAAATTGTTGTCCTACCGGTACAAAAAAGGGTTGAATGAATTGAAAACAATGTGAGACTGACTAAACACAAAATCTCAAAATTCACAAACATGAAATAAATAGCACTCTTACTGTTTTTTTTAAATCAGGTAATAGTTAAAAACAAATGAAAACAAGTTTGGTAATGTGTAAGCAGAGGTCAATACTGCTAACTTTGAGTACCCCCAAAAATTAAGCTCAAATGTTGTTAAGAATGTGGCTCTCTTAGACAAGTTAGTGACTTACATTTCAGTCTTTAATAGTTGCATCTTGTTCTTTGCCTTTGAACCAGATTCTGCTAGGAACAAATCATTTTAGCACTCTGACTTTTAAAACTTTATATTAGGTTACTCCATTAATAAAAAAAAAAATAATACCTAGTATGGATTTGACCATTCAGAGCATTATTTTTTTCCTGCAAATGCAATGACTTTATAACCAAAAAAAGAGAGAACTTTGCTTTTCACTTTGTTCTACTTTTTTCTTAATACAATTATTGTTCTACTTTTTTCTTAACACAATTATTGTTCCAATTTTTTTCTTAACACAATTATAGAGAAGATTAATGAAAAGAATCTGTTCTATTCAGGATGAAAAAAACAGGGGACAATGAACGAAGGGGGAGATTACAAAGGATAATGCAGCGCTGATGACGGCCGCAGAAGACGTGTAAGTGTTCAGACATTTTACACTCCGGCAAAATTGATTTGGAAGCACTCAAGTGGTACAGTATTGTGTGAATTCAGGAGTCGTCCAGGCGGCGTGCATTATACCGAGACAAAAAAGGAAGGAGATACGAATCATGGAGGACACTTTGGTAGCGTGACTGCTCGATCAATCGGACGGACCGGACAATGTCATAAAAGGATGGTCCCGAAAAATCAAATTATACAACCGTCAAGACCGATTAAAAGATGAAGCAGTGGAGGACACGTTTAAATGTCTCTCAGATTGGGGGGGGGGGGGACACAAAAGGATGGCCGTGGCTTATAGCATGTTTTTTAGGAGTGCTTTTTGCCGGTTGAGGAGGTAAAGTGAAGAAGGGCATTATGGAAGAGTTTCAAATTTGAATCGGAGAGTTGCTCGTTCAACACGCCTTGCTTGGCTAAGTGGGGTGACTGCAGTGAGTGTAAAGTGCAACTAATGCACAAAAAACCTAAATGTCATATAAATAAATAAATAAACGGCTAGTCCATTTGATTTGATATCAACCGAATATTCGGATAGCTTGGTTGGAACATTCAAAAACAAAAAGAAAATACGCACGTGCACACACGACTGTTACGTTATTGTATCGTAAAGTTCGGCGCTTTATTTTCAGGTGCCATTTATTTGTTGACGGTAACTATGTTTTTGTTGATGGCAGTTCATTGTTCCCATCCTTTTAGCAGGTTAAAGCCCTGGACAGTTATAAAATCTTTACTGCAAAACGCTCCAGTGGCCCATATCCATCGCCGCATGCAAAATTTAACCGGCACGCTCTGCATGAAACTTTTGACTGGCGTGGCACGTAGTTGCAGGCCGCAGTTTCAAATATCCGAATATTCGGTCAACCACATTTTCAAGTAATCGAATACTAAATTATTTGAAAAGAAACAGCCCTAATGTACAGTACACTGTAGTTTTAGAACACTGGTTTTTTAGAATTTTATGAGGGAAAAATAAGAATTTTTAAGGAAATTTTATATTCTGATCAATTCACATTCCGTCATTTACACATGCCGGTATACCTCACACAGTTAAGTTACAAATTCTAAACGTATATTTTGTTTGTCATTTGAACCCACGATTCATTACAATGACTTGCTTTCCACATTCATACACACGTACACCTATCTGCATGCATCTTTTGGCAATACGTAACCAATTTAGAAAAATCAGTAAAAACAATGTCTCATGAATGAGTGTAACAATTTTCAAGTACCAAAAGTTTGTACTGTAGCTTTTCTCTACTTAAAACTCTGCTTGTTTGCGTAACTTCCAACACAAAGCCACATCTATACACTGTGCAGTACTCCAAGTCCAAGAACAATGCACATTGCACACAAGCAACGATGCAACACACGAGTATTACCAATATCGGTCTAAACCCAACAGTAACCACTTTCCTTGCAGCAGTCTTCTCTTACATTTCAATATCAAATTGCCCGGCCGGTAAACAAAGCCGCTGCGAACCAACAGTTCCCGGTCAGTGTGGGTTTTGACTCAGTAAGCACTGGCCGAGTTCTGAAGGTACACTACACAGGCCTCGTGTTGGCTCAGGGAATTGTGGGACAGTTCCTCCTCAAATACAGCCCATCTCACTGTCAATAATATGGGGACGGTTTCTTGGAGAGGCGGACAAAAATAGAACAAGGAAACACTGATCTTTGATGTACAGAGCGCAGTCAGATCAGATGTTCGTCTGTGTGTACATAAATTGTGTCTGTTACTGAAGATGTGGTTACGGATTCGACTTTAGTTGGAGGATCGCTCGTGTGAGTGAAATTGGGAAGCGACACAATTGTGTGACTTACCAATGGGTCTTTTAATGCAATTGATACTGTTGCGAGGACAAATTTACTTTACTGTGGCATACACATGAACTAGCTCTACGGATTGTCAAGATTTTTACGCAAACAAAACCACTGGAGATCCAACAGCAAGTATAAATAATTTAGTACAGGTGCTAATGGAGGAGTGTGGCCTAGTGGTTAGGGTTCATGACTCATGATCAGAGGGTCAGGGGTTCAAATCCAGCTGCTGGCCATATATTGAGTCCTTGGGCAAGCCACTTCACCCCCACTTGCCTCTCTCCTCCTAGGAGTATAAATAGGTACCGGCATTAGCTGGGGAGTAACCTGCGATGGACTAGCATCCCGTCCCCGGGGAAGAAAAACATACTCTCAGTCATTTCATGCTATTGAAACCAGAGATAAACGCCGGCCTGATGGGCCACATTGGCTTGTGACAGACTAGACTTTTATCTGTGCTAATGGGCTAAATCAGAAATTTACATTTGATCTTTAATGAATCCAATATGCCTAGACTGGAAACCAGACCTCATGAACGAGGACAGGTAACATGCTCACAGCTACTGATATTTCATTGGTTGCTATATGCAATGTGCCAAGCTTTTCCTGCAATGTGATTGGCCAATTTCACAAGGACAGGTCGATATGGAAGAAAGTCAAGTGCCTGTACAAACAAGCACAAGTACAGGTATGTGTGTTGCCTAGTGTCAAAGTTCACCGCTAGTGTCAAAGTTCACCGCTGACAAGAGTCGTCCTGATGTATTTGCTAGACTGACTCTACATGTTGATCTAAGAATTTGAGGCAGTATTTGAACAAAAATATGTCTAGCATTTACTATACTCAATAAATTAGACTAAAACAAGTCACTTGTTTACCTTTAAGCTGGCATGGTGCGCGTGGCCCAATCGCAAACCAGCACTGCCATCATGCACGACATAGACAATATGATACATCGCACGTCCGAGCTCCAAGACTCAATCCAAGGCTAGAGTTTCAGATTGTCAAGACGGCCATGTCTCATCATAGCTTGCGACTCCCAACAAAATACCCGACGGATGACGCATCCGATGCTTTCATCAACTCCTCGCTTGGTTTTTAGAAATCTTCAATTTTTCATGTCGAGCGTTTACCCGGCTATATTTTATCCCAAATCTAGGTCGCAGACACTCGAGCCAATCATGAACAGTTGCTTCGGATAGTTCCAGTATTCCAGTTTCGGGAAACAAACACATGAGTTTCCTTGCAGCATACACACAAAAAATTCTGAGTCATAAATCACACAGAGCTGCCTGATGACTTAAACCTGGGAATGACAAAATTCTCTGTCGGTCTGGACCTTACAAATTGGCAAAAATCTCCTCCAACTGCGGTGTTTTTGTGTGTGTGTGGAAGAAAACCAATTTCATTTTAGCACATTATATGCTCAGTCTCTTTCCTAAACATCGCAAATATGCTTGAACAGCAAAAACCGTGACGGCCCACCTTCAAGACATTTTCACTGGTAGACAAACCACACATGCACACTATCCATACCAGCCCACACTAGCTACCCCCACAGGGTAACACAAGGGTACTTTTTGGGGGCCACCACAGGCTCATATTTCAAGGGAAATGACCTTTCACCTGTACCCCTTACAACTTCGTTGCCACATGTGCATGGTGGCTAAAGTTTCAGCTTGGCCTCTCTACTCTACAGAAAGTCTGTGATATTAGCCTACGTACATGTACATGTACATGTACATTACATGTACATGTGTGTCAATGTTTCACATGTCAGAAACTGTATACATGTACTGATGTACCGGTACATGTACGTGTACATGTGCTAGGGCAATCAATTGGAAATTGTGAAATTTGATGCTACAGTCGCTACCATACCTGTATGTCAGCGTTATGCTGTATTCCTTGTCTTCTTCCAATATTTTGCCTTGAATATTTAGCCTGATTTTTTTTCCATCCACCTCTAAAACATTTATTTTATTGACGTCTCTCCACAGGTTTCCTTAGGAAATGTGACGCTGAGAAATGATGAGACAGGTCATAACATCGAAACTCAGCTGCCGTCACAAAATCAGTGGGATAGAAACCAAAGGAAATTGATCAATTTTACACACACAAAAACAGGAGCGATCTTTCAACAATGTGACAGCCTGTTCCAGATCCCAAGTCAAACCCAAAAGGATGCATTTGTGTTTTTTGGGGGTTTTTTTCAAATAAAACAAATGGTTTCACTGGTAAAGTTTCTTGACTGCTTTTCGTAAAAAATAATCCCAACTTAACTGGGCAATGTCCAATGAAATAGTTGCCTGCCCGATCACCCTGTGTTTTTTTAACTCAATGTTTGTAACTCAACTTCTTATTTTAAACAATTTCCACCAAGTGGCTCCAAGTACAAATGTGCATAAAAGTCCTTAATACTCGCACAGAGAAGCATTAAAAACAGACTCCAGTTGTACCCACGTTTACTCTCAACACTGTCACAACATTTTTCAAGTTCTGTTTTGATGTTGGCATTAACATGAACAACTGCAATTCGCATTAGTAACAGATCACAGACAACTCAGGCAGTGAAGGAGAAGCACATCGACCACGGGAGGGGAAAAGATCGTTCCTTGATCAGACCGGGGGACAAGACAGAATGTTGTGATAGCTGTCAGGAACTGAGACTGGGTGGAGGGGGGGGGGGAAGGGGATTACATCCGTTCCTGATCTGGCAATCCATGAATTTGTAATCAGCTGAAACTTTGTGTCAGTCAAGAAATCCGCTCTTTTCACAAATACAGATGAACAGTTCAAAACAGCATGCCAATTAAAAGACACTAATAATATGATAACAACAACAAAATGGGTTGACATTTTTCACCACATAATGCAGATTTGAAAACGTTGACAATAGTTGTGCAATACTTAATAAATAATGAAAGGTTTGGAAACACACCCATGTAATTAAATTTCCCAAGAAAAGAGAAAAAGAAGAAGAGGAGGTAGACTATAAACTACATGTTATATGTACTACTGTCTCTGGTTCTTTTCAGAACTTATAGTTGAGAAATTATTCGCACATGGTGTTTCCGCAAACCTTTCATTATTTAGTATCTCCACCATGCAAAGCCTCAAATCTTACTTGTGCAATACTTGTACATATTGAACATACTTTCAGATGAGCTGAATCTAATGAACAGTTTGGTTGCCTGAAGATTTCAGGGTTTATCTGCCAAAGGCCAGAAAGTCAACACACAACAGGCGAAACATTTCACTTCTACATGTAATACTTGTTTACATCTGTACTTTATCCAGGGTTCAAATGTTCCCATAAATTACAGTGTTTCTTTCAGTTGATCTGTTAAATATACAAATAACAAATGTATGAGGTCTTAATTTTTCCCCCCTAAATTTGGTTATAACTTACTGAATCGCGGGCCTGAACAAAATAATAAATTAATTTAATATCATACCTGAGCTATGTGCATTAATTCAAAATTCAGAAATGTCTAATGATACAATGTAAATGAAACTTGTTTCATTTCGAACGATAAATGTCTTTTAAACATTTTTAAGATTCCATTTTTAAGGTTCCAATTGTTAGCATGACTATTGACCTCCACTGAAAAGGGGTTTTGATCAAGTTGGTCATTTAATGACAACATCTTATCAATTTTCAACATTGAACAACTTGAACTTAGTCTGTTGTGTCAAAGCCTGTATTATTACACACATCACACAAAATCACTTTGTTTTGTTTTTCAGATATTAAATTGTATTCATGTATCTATAGGACTATGTTGTTCTCGGTTAGGTTTTCTAAAACTTTGGTAGCTTAAAGGGAATGTACAACATTTGCTTTTGCTGCAATTTTCAGAAATAAATGGATTTGGAGGATTTGTATGCTACAGGTATAGCAAATATTGTTAAAATGACTTGTTTCACGTTTTGGGCTTGTAGATGTTGGAAAAACCAAGAAAATCAATCATGTTCTTGTAGTCTGGTTCCCCGACCCCACTTAAGATGAAACGGAGCAAATTATAGACTTTTGGGAATTGTAAGGTCAAAGAATCAGTCTAGCAGGCTTGTACCCCTTCACAGGTGTGCAATCAATTGCAAAGAAAACAATGAATAACTAATTATGCAAAATTAGAAGCAGGTTTTGAAAAACGCCATTTTTTCCAACGCTGGTCGTCTGACCAGCATTGGAAAAATACCATTTTTCTTGAGAATTATAGCGCGCCAGGAGCCACGATTTTACAGGATGCTTTAGACTGTCATTCCCTAACAATCCAGTAAGGTATTTCATGATAATTTGATCATTTCGTATTGTGATGTTTGCAAATGTTGTATCTTCCCTTTAACAGGTGTACATTGTAATGACTGTGTGCTTATGTAATGGCTTCTTTTGTTATTTCAACTACAGAGGGCAGTGTGTAACTTTCACAGGGCTACACCATGAGTCACCAGTGCGGCGCTGAGTCCATAAAAGTGTGTCACCCTTCAAGAACAGAAATCCAACCAACAAACATGCAGCTGGAGCCTGAATCTGCAAACAAATCTGAGTTTCGGAAATATCCATGTGTTCAAGCCCTCATGTCAATCAAGGTGTCTGGCAAACAAAGAATAGATAGCAATGTTTGCCTTGTGGTGATTTCAAAACATCAGGATAGCTTGACAAATATTGCAGGAGATAAGAAAAAAAGGTGGATACCTGCAGAAAAAAAAATGTGTTGACACTTCAAAACTGAAACCTACATTGTGGTTGTGTTTACTGTGTACATTGTATGGTCACTGCATTAAATAACATCATACTTGAGTGGCTATGTGTACAATATGAACTGCTGTGGTTGGGTGGGGTGGGGTTGGGTTAGTAGGATGGGTGAAGGGGGGAGGGGGGAGTAAGGGAGGGAATGGAACAAGAGGTGGGGCAGGAAACAGAGTTTGGGAGGGGTGGGGGCTTGTGGGAGGGGTGGGGGGACTGGGTGGCCCTTAAAACTTCTAACCATGTCCTCACAGACTGACATCACTATTAGTAACTGACAGAAAAGCTCAATGTGCCTTCGTTTTTAAAATTAGTATGGAAAACTGCTTTTCACTTTTTTTGGTTAATTTGTATAGCAAAAACTGATTTTGCTTTGTATCAAAATCAGAGCAATTTTGTGAGTCAAAGAGTTTAAATTGTCTCACATTTTGCAATGCAAAATCATAAGGGCTATTGCGGATGGTAAGTTTCTCAACTTACTAACTTTCTTAAACTTAATTTAAAGTTTTCATTTTGAAAGTCAACTTAATGCTCAAAATTGCAGAAAAAGAATATTTACACTCTGATTTGACATTTTCTGCGCCTATTCACTAATGACATTTTCCGACATCATCCCCCGTCACATTTGGGGTAGAAAATCGTCTAAGTTTAAGTAGCCCAGCTTGCATTGTACAACGTAGCTGTTCCTTTAAAGGCTCTACATGGCTATCGGCATGCCGCTGTACATTCTTGAGCTGCCCTATGATCTACATGTAGCTGTCATAATCTTTGCAGGATGACATTTCATGACATTTTACACGGGATGGTCCCGATAAACATTGCACGTGCATGTAAACAAGTCATGATTTGGGCTTGGCAAGTCCACACAAACAAAATCTTCAAGATTCTCACAGGATAAAAATAGACACGGGATAACGTTAAGGAGTTCCTTGAATGTAATTATAAACATTACAAATGAGTTGTGAGCTTAGAACACTCACATATTTGTGTAGAGTTTACATTAATATCAGACTTGGCAACATGTCAAACTCAAGTTTTGAAAAAGGAAATTATAGTTGACCAAATAAAAAAAAAACTCTCAACTTCCCATATTTATCAGAAATCCCCCCCTCCCCGGATATTTTGAATATCTCCTAAAAAGTGTTCCAATTTTTTTTTACTTTTTCTCAAAATGTTCTGAAAAGAGGTTCCTTAAAGCTCAATGCATTCAACCACATTCCAAACTGTGCAGACTGCTGAAAAAAATTATATAGAATTAAACCTGAATTATTTCCTGTTCCCATTTGGAGGAAAGAAAATTATGAATAGTTTCAAGTCCCTTTTCATAATTTCCCTATGGGATAATTTCAACTTCTTCTAAGGACAAATCACAGCATATCAAATCTGCCGTGACAGGGGAAAAAAATATAGAAGCCTGAACCATTTGTTTTCTTTCTCAAAGCAAACGCCTTTGTTGTTTGTACGTAGCAACAAGAACTGCGTGGCAAATGGACTGAGGCTTTCTCAAGACATCTTAAGATGTTGCCGCGGGAAACCCTGAATAACAGCATGGACCTTCAATTTAGAACCGGCTAAAAAGATGTAAGGGGCTTTCTCTTTCCAGAAAATCGTATTACGCGGCAGTTGCAGCAGCTTGCTCATAATGGTCAAGGCCACTCTACATTTACGTTGATGTAGAATATTATTTTTCTGATGTATTTGTTCAAATCAATTCATTTTTACAATCAAATCAAATAAAACAAGAAAAATGTAATCAAATCAAGTAACAGGTAAGTGATTGAACTAAAAAAAATATGAAAGTCTTAGAAATATTCAACTGGAGACTTAAAACTAAAATATACCATAAACACATACAATTCAAAACAAAGATCCCGCCTGCTGAATTTAATTCAAAACAATGATCCCGCCTGCCTTTAATTTAAACTTTTTTTCAACGAAAGACAAAAAAAGTTCAATATGTACCATACCTGCTGTTTAAGGACGATGGAAAATAATAACCGCAGATGAGAAAAGTTCAGGGAAGGTTCAGCATGTGTTCCTCTCGGCTGACGACGCGGGTATTTTACTCCGGAAATATTTTAAAATATCACAACTCCTCCTAAGTTGTAAATTGCATCTGGGTCAGCAGACCCAGATAGCCACAATTTTTTTAATGATAAGTGCCTTCCAGAGTTCACAAGTCTCGCTCGGAATTTGATTGGGTGTCACTAAAAGATCGCCAGCTGTTTTCCCTTTGAAACAGTTTAATCCAAGATGTCTGCAAAGGATAGGCCCAAGCTTGGCTCCGTTCAGAAGCAATTCAAAATACACTCGACGTTCATGTAGTTCTCTGAAAAGAGGATGCTGCACGTAGCTCTTCAGCGAAAGGCTGGCTTTGAATTTAATTCCTAATACGTCCTCCTGATGAAAATGCAATGAAAGGTTGTTGGAATCACTTAAAAAATAGGTCTCTTCGCATAATAGTGAATTTATAACTTTGCTAACCACACAACAAAATCACCACGGCTTTTAAGAGGCGAACACAGCATCTGTTCTTGTCTTGTCTGGACATAAATAGCAGTCCGATGAAGATCGCCCTGGCAGGAATTCCGTGCTAACCTTGTTTGGCAAACAGCTGCGGGACTGTCCATGTGTATGTGTCACTCAGTAAGCGCTGACTGCTGGTATTACGGGATGAATCTTCTCGGCAGTGTACCTCCTCCAAATGTTGTACTTAAGACTTATAGACCTTGAGAGTTATAATTGGTCGGCTGGTAGGACAGATCATTCCACAAGCATGATGGGATACTACATGTACCAGCACTCCCTCCGGACCCCCTTCATGCGCATCCCCTTGGCATGCTGTTGGTCCCGTTCCAGATACTTCATTTCCATCAAGGGACCGCTCCAAAAACCATGACTCTCTTTAACAATTTGCACGCAGTTAAAACACCCGTGGAACTAAGCCAGAACCAGCCCATTGACCCCATTTCCTTATTTGGTTCCATTCACTTCTGAAACTTCACCTGTGTCATGTCCTTCACAAAAAAAAAAACATCTGCAGTCCTCTTGAAAACATAACTTCCTAAAACGTGATCATGCTTTACACTGATTGGTCCCTTGGTAGTGTAATCAGTTCAAGGAACTTCTCTGTCAAGGTTTTTTTTTTGGGGGGGGGGGGAGGGAGGGGGGGGTTGTAAATTTGGGTCTGTAATGATGAAAGTTTGACTAACCAGCACATTCTAGAACTGTTTTCTTTGTTGGGAGTTTTCTTTTTTTATTTTTTTATCGCTGACAGTTATGCCCATGAGTCATGACAGCTTTATTTACACAAACGGAGCAGGAATGGCAGAAAGAGGTGAACCTTTGACAAGAATGGGGCATGAAAAACCCTAACCGCTGTGATGAGATTCAAAATTTACTGATCGTGAAACAGTACGAAGTGCTGTTTCATTAGACACGAATCAGAACTGAATTAATTCACTCTGTGATTTAACTACACGTACATTATGTACCTGAACTGACCATAAAGTTTCTTGTCGTCTTAATTCCGATTTAATGCGGTGAACAGAAATGAATGCTAGTCAAAAATGCCAGGCCTTTCACTTTCACAACTTTCCTGGTGATTGCTGTTATCATGGCAGTCTACGCTTTCTCACTTTCACAATGACTGACAATGATTATGGCAATTCCAACGAACGTTATGAAACTGAAAGGTAGTTTAATGTACTTATAAAGGTAAGTGACGGAGCTAATTAACCATGATATCTAATTAATGAATCAGAGAAAGGATCCAAAACTCCTAGACTGTAATCTCTTTGACTTTAATTTCTTTGACCATTCTAGATGATGGATGTATAAGATTTGAGAAATACATTTTCAGGTTTATCACTGAGCCTTTTAAAACAGCTTTGTCGTGGACATACATGTACAACATAACGTTGGAATTGCCAAATAGAAAATGTACTAAATGAAGATAAATTTTGCTTACCATGGATATGTCCTTAGCAATATTTTCTGCTGAGCCAGCTACCAACACTATTAAATTGGGTCCACAATCGTGCTAACACCACGCTTACACTAATTAGAGTGTTCATGTACATGTACAGTACATCTATGCGCCTTGCACAATGTAGTACACAAACTCATGAAAACAAAGTCACTTGATGGAAGTTGACACCTTGTTTACACCAGATAAGCAAACTCCAACTTCAAGGCGAAATTTTTTAAAAGATCCTGGTGAAAGACTAGGCTCAGCTCTCTCATCTGTAGAAGCAGACGCAAACACTGTTGGTTTCATCACTTGGTTTTTGAACAACCAACGGTATTTCAAATCGGGTAGTCAGTGTTGTTTTGCTGTTTCAGAAGTACAACACCCAATGTTTGAAGCAACACCGTGTACATGTAAATGTTCTTTCAAAAATTATTTCTTGATAATCCTACCGTAGAAATAAACTGTGTACAGTCAAACCGAAAGTAGATCTCCGTGTGTCTAAAACTCAATGTCACTGTCAGGTTTTGCCCACAACCGATTTAACGGTGAAGGACATAAAACCAATATTAACGACATTTCCAATGGAAATTTCCATCAGATTAAAACTGCCCATGTCAACGAGACAGCTTCAAGTACTGGTACATCAAGAGTACCTAGTGCCTTCTGAGATGGCTTCAATTCCTTAAAATTTTACTTGTAAATAGTTTTTAAACACTACATTACAGGTATCCAAATACACATTTCCTTTGCCCAAGTTTGTGTGTCGTCAATAACTTTTCCAAAAAGCAAAAGAAGTTGACAGCAAAATATCAAAAGCCATAAATAAAATACCAAGCAAACAATGTCTTTCGATGCTACTTAAAATGAGGGTGAAGCTGCAACTGTCATTACTGTAACATCTAGACAGTACATACGAAACGATTCTGAGGTTGCTTTCAAAGAACTTAAAATTGAGCAACAACATCATGACTAGATGCCAAAACCAAATGTTTGAATTCACAACCACATCTGGTGGACTACATGTATGAAACCATTATGTTTTAATATACATGTATCTGGGTAACAAATCCCTTATACAATAACACATGCCCTGGACAAAACATGACCAAATATGGAGGACCTGGTCCTACTGCATGTACTGCTGGCAGTCTACATGTAATTAAATTGTTGCCTTTATTGGGGGGGGGGCACAATCTGATGTAGTCACACCAGCTGGCCAGTACTGGCATTCATCCATCAATCACAGAGAGACAGAAGTAAAAAAAAATGAAGAGATTTGTTAGGATTTCCAGAGTAAACATTGTATATTTCCCTTGGAATTCCTCCTGTCATGTCCAAGCAGCTTGCCGGTGACATCATCCTTTTGGTTCACTTCAACTATTTTCTCCAATTAATTTGAAGAAACGCAAACAGCGGTAACCTGGGGAAACATTCCTGCTGGATTTATTTGCACAAGGCACAGTGATGATGTTGAGTTGTAAATTGTACCATCAATGATTATTCAAGGAATTGCTTCACTGTCATGTCCACCGGCATTCTTTGGAGATTTCGGGGAATTATTTGGTGAGGTACAGTAAACAACTTTTGTGAACGTGCCAATGTTCAAATGTTCGTTAATAATAATATTGTGATTTAAGAAGAGTCGGCAGTCAAAGGATTTTTGGGAGAGGGAGGGTGCGATACACGCAATTAATGACTTCATCAAAATTGGAAAGTTAAAAGCCGTTTTTCTTCAGGGTGACAATTTTTGTGCTATTTATGAAAAATCTCAATGTTTTTCTGCTTCTTGATGTGATTTCAGGTACAAGAACTTTGTCTGTTCAGTTTTCATGGAATGAATTTATCACATCCAGTCTGCTTACAATTTACTAGTTTACACAAGCAGACTTTGATCACAAATTCCAAGAACTCTTTGTTTTTTCAAGCTCTGAATTACTGAAAGACACA
The DNA here is from genome assembly GCA_029964075.1 of Patiria pectinifera. Classification (NCBI taxonomy): domain Eukaryota; kingdom Metazoa; phylum Echinodermata; class Asteroidea; order Valvatida; family Asterinidae; genus Patiria; species Patiria pectinifera. The sequence continues at coordinate 4,377,240 of CM057146.1, forward strand.
GTTTCTACAGACATGCTAACAAGATTGACGCCAGCTTCACTGGTTCCATGAGCCACCCTGTATCAACAGTTATCGGATCAGAGACTCACACTGGTGCCCTGTCTCTGTCATCGGTCCCCACACGATGATTAGATTTGGCAAATCTCCACATGTTTTGACGCCATGATGAATTACTGCTAAGGGCGCTAGGGTCAAAGTCTCCATATGACCACATTTGACCACTATGGAATGCCAAAAATTCAGCATTTCAGAGAGCAAAGACTGTCTTGCTTTTTACCATATTTGGATTGTAAATTCAGCTCTCTTTTTATTCAACAAAACATCTTCAGCACACTCAAAACAATGAAAACTAACTAACATACCCGAAATGTACGTGCACATTTATCTCTGTGACTTGAATGACAAATTAATTAACATGACAAAAAATAAAATTTAAACTCACCTATTTTAAGAAGATCCAATTTTCAGCAGTGGCAAAAACAGAGAGGAGCGGACGAGGGTGGGTGAACATGGCAGGCAACAGACGGGAAAGAGAAAATAGAGAAAAGAAAAACAAATTTGATTAACAAATCAATCAGCTATCAATAAAAATCGTTTACAAAAATATTTATCACTTTTTCACCATTTTTACATACATTTAAGAGTAGTTTCAAAACTGACTCGCCACAAAATTTTTGAAATTTCACAGAAACAGACACGTGACTGAACTTTGCAAATGGGTCGTTCTATAAAAGTAGGGTCCAAAATGTGACATTTTTCCTGTCCCTGTTTACCTTGGTACTTTGTCATTTGCCATTCAAGTATCATTAAGAGTGACTTCAAATTATTTTTCATTTGTTGGGTAGGTAGTTTGCTATTCATACTCATAGTCACTCTTGGAGGACAACCGCAGCATTAAGGAGTGCATCAGAATCATAAAATCATAAATGTCAGACGTAAAGACAGGAAAAAAGTGGTACCAAAATTTACAGAACGACCGAACTACATGCAAATATAATTATCACACAAGTAAAAGTCTCACCACAGAGAAGAAACAATTTCGCTGTTTGAAAGAAGGTCGTCAAGTGAAACAATAAACCAAACGATGACTAGGGTGGGCACAATATAACAAACCCATACACGACTTTACATACAATGCTTTTCATTTTCTCTTTATTCCGCATCAAGAACACCATAAGTAAAGAGCTTACAGGCCGTGGGTGAAAGTCAAACACAATTATGGTTGATCAGTACCCTTAACTCCACACCGATGAACAAATACCAGCAATATTTTCAATGCCATCGTGCTGATCAGTGCGCAGCTTCACTGTCTCCATTGTTTCAAATAAAGAAGAAAATCCTCCCTCAACTTATTAATTACCAAAAAAAAAAGTTGCAATTCATAATAAACTGGTGACTCATCTTCAAAATCAGTCAATACCGGTACTATGTATCACCGGTAGTCTAAAGAACATGTCTATCAGATATCAGATAACAGTACAAAAACCCAATAGGTGACAGTGGTAAGAGTTAAATTTGAATAGACCAGAGTTGTAACGATTCACTGATTTTTGTGACTCGAGTCGAGTCGAGTCATTTTAAAGAAGTGACTCGAGTCAAGTCGAGTCATTAGGTCAAGACGGTCGAGTCGAGTCGCAGTGTGTAGCCGAGTCGAGTCGAGTCGCCGAGTCGAATTTTTAACCTCACAATTAGTCACAACAAATATTTGATACAATAAATACATACAATAAACACATGAGAGAGAGATTTTTTTTTTTTAAATTTTTTATTCATGGCTATACATGTGGCGATGTGGCATTTTGCCTCATAATGAAAATAAAAAATAAAAGCCAGCTGACTGTCATTCAACTAATGGATGGGGGACACAAACCACCGGTATGTATAATGTGTATAGTGTCATTTGAACATTCCTAACATTTTAAGACGTCTTATTAGCCTTCATCGAGTCGAGAAAGTGTAGTCTGATACTTGAGGATGAGGGACTCGAGTCGTGTTTTTCCGTCGCTTGCTCGCAGTGACTCGAAGTTTCCAGTCGAGCTCGGACTCGAATCGAGTAGGGTCTGAAATGAGTCGAGTCGAGTCTGGTGTTGTGTCTCAGTGACTCAGAGTCGCACAACTCTGGAATAGACCCAGATCAGAGTGTGATTGCTACCGGTACATTTTGTATATTAAAATCCATAGAGCAAGGACCATAGTAGCTAAAATGTGGCTTCGAAAGCTGCACTTGAAAAGCTGCTATCAAAAAAAGATTCAATGGAATGGAAATACACAGAGTGGTTGGTCTAAAACATTCCTGAAACTGGAGGGGGGGGGTGGCCAAAAAAGTTGTAAAAGGAGGGGGTACCTGATATAAGCTCCTCCCCTGTGTTGCCAAATAGCTATCATTAACTGTTTAAAACAAATCAGAGATTTTGTTTTGAAACAGTTTTACATGGGGATTCTAGGCTTGGTGTCTCAATTCCATAAAGTAGACAGAATGCGCTACCTTAATTAACAGCAGTGGTGGATTTTGGGGATTCGGGCCTACTTGATGACAATCAACACAAGTGTGCAAAAGGCTCACAGCAATACTAACCAATAATTAATACAAACAGTAGTGTACACAAGTATGTACCTGTAGTTCACACCCAAAAAAAAACGCAATCAAATTCTGATGCTATGAAAAGAGCCGTGAATTCCTAAGGCCGAGTATAAATATTGATATTATGCACGCAGCACGACCCAGTGGCTTTGGAGACGCTCGGATTATTCTAATGCAAATCTTCTTATTCCGATTTGATCTGCCGGGTATTTTATTGACTGGATTTCGAGCATCTGAGATGGCGAGGGGGAAAAGGGCTACGTCTCGGGAGACAGAAATATGGTCAATACTAGATGTAGACACCTGCATCAAGGGGGGGGGGGGGTCGTCTGACTGGCTTACAAGGGAGTTGACAGGAAATTGGAGATGCAATTCAACAGAAGAGTGGATACATTTCAGTAGGGATCCTAATTTTGACCTCGGCCTTTCTTTATCTAATAAACTACTCACGTCACTCGACCCTTTTTGTTACTTCATTTTATTTAAAAATATTATTTTTTTTAGATTGAAACGAATGAGGTACATGTAATTTTACGTTAAAGCTAAATATTCTAAAAAGTACTTGCCCTACAACAGTACTTAAGATCAGTCATGCGTAAAATGATTACATTGATTACAGATTACTTGAACAATCAACTGGGTTAGAACTAATTAACGACCAGATGTTGTAGAGCGTGTGTGAAAAAAAAAACACTCGTTAGTGCGTGTCTGCTTCAGGCTCAGTCACAAAATAATGGTTAAAAAAATTTGCTTTCCTTCCACGTTTTTTGTTTTGTCTCTAAAATGGCTTTTCCTTCTGTTGGTTTTATTTTGCCCAAGGTGTTCATAAATTTTCTCTCCCAAATTAATGGTAGTGAAGCGGACTTGTAGATGACAGATTCGCATGATGCTGAGACAAAGTTACATTTGTCCATTTGTGGAATTGTACAAAAGTAATATGACTGCCCACAATTTACATCCAGGAAAGAAACGTCACAAAATCTATCATCTGAGAAGAATTACTTTAGGCCAAAAAAAAAAAAGTGTCCGGTTTCTGGTATGGAGCTTGCCCAAAAAGTGGTGCGGCAACGCGGCTTTTTTTTTTTTTTTACCCGACTTTTTTGCTTCAAATGTCGGCTGATGACTGCAAATGGTGCCCGACTAAACTAAGTGCAAATATATGGGAGTCCAGAGAGGCCACATAAAGCTTATTCTCGATCATAACCCCATCCAAAAACAAGTTAAAATTGTGCAGCAGCAGGATGCCAGTCAAACCAGTGAGTTTGGCGGTTTTGAGACATCATCTTTCATTGAAAAAAAACTTTTTCATTTTGCTGACGCGCATGGCTACAGCGACGCGCGCGCATACCAGAAACCGGAGACTTTTTTTTTTTGGCCTTGAGTATCCGTTTTTTTAATAACTGGGCCGAGACAAAATGATGTAAACATTGAGTCTCAGTTAATAAAAGAGACACGTCTGCCATTAGTTGCCAGTATTTACTAAACTGTGCGAGGTAACACAAGTCTGGCACGCTACGACATCCGAATATTGTATTGATTCTCCCATGCACGCCACGGGACAACTCTCACAGCAATCTTGTCTCAATTTACAATCGACATTCTCCAGTTCCTATCTGTCGGTTCATTCCGCGCTGAATATAAACCCCGTTGGGTACACAAATGCGCAGACCTAACGACCTGCCGACGCCATTCATGTGACCTCCTTTTCGCTTTTGCGACTTTCAGGAGAAAAAAAAGTGGAACTATGAGGAGGGATTCGTCTTGACAAGGTGATTAATGACTGAGGTTATCTTACATGGCAGAGCAGCAAATAAATCCATTTGATTGGACCAGCCAAACGTGACCACAATTTTGAGGAAATTTTTAATTGGGAAATATTTCACTTGGACACATAATTCCATCCCCCCCCCCCCCTTCACAACTGGGTTGAGCAAAGAAAAATTCCGCCAATTTAGGATCTTAAACATGACACCGTTCAAACACTTTCAAGCATTCTGACGAGCGAGCAAACCATTTATGAATTCTGTGAACACTAACAGGTCCGCGCTCCGGATCTCTGGACTATATTGAAATCAGGCGGCAGAGATTCAGAGGTCGTAACTCAAATGGAGACGTTTTGTCGACTGGCTGGAGCCATACGTTTGACTTCCCGTAACCAAGAGATTTCTCTTGTTTTGCTTCTTGAATACAAAACAGGGTAGTACATGTATGTCTGTGGGATGTCAAAGTTTGGCCCTGTTTTCCTTGTCAGAACATCAACCTCCTGAACTTGCAAGAGGAGGCTTAAGTTGCGCCCCCCCCCCTGCTCTTCAACAAATTCAATTTGTTTTTTGTATACAATTTCATCCTGCATGTTTCATTCCAACCAAAAACTTTTCACAAGTTTTTAACAAACTTTTTTTGACGTCTGCAACTCTCTGAAAATTAAAGGGCTTTTGTTTTGGGCACAAACGGATCCACTTTGCGGGCAGACTGGCTCCCGTGCAGTACATCATCGATACTGATTGTGGGACGGGAACCAGCCTTCCCCCTGAGAATGTAATTATTGTCTGGCAGCCATTTACTTGAAATTGTAAAGTAATAATTCAATAAGTAAACATGGGCTGATTTTTTTTGGTCGATGATGCATTCAAAAGTGAATAACTTTTGTATTGCGAAAAAAATATAGCAATTTAGAAAAGGAATCTATTTTTCAGGACAGTAACTTTAAGAAGCAAATGCCAGAGGGACAGGAAGATATTATATCTGGATCAGGGGAAGGGAGTCCAAAAGGCCGGCCATCCTGTGGAAAACACTCATGTTGCAAAATATTTGCCCTCGCTCAAAGAAACCTGCCAAGATGCTGCTCTTTGAATGTTGACGCAACCTTTGGAGTTCTCACTTCTCAAATCTTAGTTTTCCTCATTTTAGATCGCTCCGAAGGCAAGCCCTGTCTGCCACAAACACGTTCATCTCCTTTCAGGGCAACGAAGCTCACACAGCTTGCATTGTTACCCAGTGATGTGTTGAAAACACGAAGCCCTGTGCACCTAGACCGTGACTGCCCGCAAAGGGTAGTCACGCACTCAAATATTTAGCTTTACAATACATGCTGAATATCAGTCTAGCAGTCAAGAAAGACAGGTGGATTTGAAGGAAACTAAACCTGTACAATTAAGAGCTGGCTGAATTACAGGAACAAACTGAAAATTCTAACCCATCCACTCTCAGTCCTCGACAATGGTCTTCCTTCGAATCCATCAAGACAATATTTGAATTATTTTTTTGGGGGGGAGAACAATTTCCTGATGAGATGAATAATCATTCTGTCACCTTAGTCATGGGGTTTAAAAGAATGACGACGCAAAGCCCAAGTATAGAGAAACACTAGGCAAAGTCCTATACACACTGTGACTCATAATATTAATGGGGCACAGTTACCACATTATTACGCTATTCTCCAGGGACATACAGAGACAAATTAGTCCCATTTACAAAGTGCACGCATGTATAACTATAAGATGCAGGGCTGACAGTAAATTGGACCATGGGACAACTGCTTAAAATGGTGGGACAAAAATTTAAAATACATGCACTATTGGATAGCGTTTTGAATTCATATTTTTACAGATTTGGTTCAAATACCTGTACACAGGCATGCAACTGGGAACTTAACAAAAAAAGAGGAAACTCCAAACCACACAAGACTTTGTACAGTGTTTTTCAATTCGTAACGGCATTCATGAGAAGTAAAAAACGACGAAATCAGCGGATCCAAGGAAAAGTTGCATGCCTGTGTACATGAACATGTGTTGGGAAATTCTTGGTTTCTCGTCTTTTGTGTAGTACATTAAATAACTCAAGTACATGTACAGAAACAGCAACAAGTGTTTAGAAGAATGTCCTTCAAAGCACTACTTTTTGGTGAATGGATTTTTTTTTAATAAAAAAAACTTTATCCTTCACTAAAAAATTACATGAGAGGCAACCACATGTATTTAACAACTACCCAAACAAAAGAATTTTTTAGTGCATCACTGGAAAAAAGTCATCTGTAGACATTTCAAACTAAATGTGCATGTACGGTACCTCACTGCCAAAAGCTAAATTTCAGTTCGCTCAATACAATTATACTTTTCGAATAAAGCTGAGCCTGAGTATCAATTTCCCTTGATCCCCTATAGTCTATCTGTCTTCTGAAGTCCACAAATTGTTCAACCAAAGTACAATGTACTTGACTTTGAAGTACATGCATATCCTGCGACTCTTCTAGCAGTAGTCAGTCAATCCGCACTATAAAATTTTAAATACATGTACGTATACTGGTAGCATCTCTCTGAAGTGTAAACCTTCTCCGTTATTTTGCCCAAACCTAATGCATTACAATATTCTCACTGCACTTAATGGTCATCTTAGGATGAAGATTAGCATGGAAAAAGTATCGCTAGAAAATACAACAACAAAGGAAAAGCAATGCCAAGCCGGTTGGTATTTCACACAGTATGGATATGTTTCAGTATTAGACTTTCATAATTGGACAAGCATCAGGAAAACCACTTAAAAATGACATTGGATATTCAGCCAAGTGTCGTCAAGATTGGACAAAGAATCAGGATTCACACATGTCGACGCTCCCCTCCGCAAAAAAAACACCTAAATGTACATGAATTTTCTCTAATAGAACACTATTTTCACAGAAAGAAATTACTGAACACTGCAGTCCATGTCACTTGTTTTCTAAAATGTATTCATCATACACATTTAGAACATATCATATAAATGTGGAAAGATTTTTAATACGTTCACGCCTCCGGCAACTTGTGGAATTAAGATAGACATTTCATATTCATAACTTAACGCGAAAATAACCTAGAGCACAGACAGCTGAACTTAAATCGACACCATTGCATCCTCATAGTTACTGATCTTCAGTGATAGATAAAATGTTGTGCCCTGTTCTCCAAAAGCCTCAAAATGACATACTGTACATGTACATGTACTACATAAGTGTAAAATTAAAAGGAACAGCTTTTTTTCAACTAAAAAAAGCCTCCCCCCCAAAAAAGTTATCATGCACTCAACGTTTCAGTCCAGACAATTTCTAGTTTGCTTTTTCCCAATGCTCACATGCATGTTTCAGATTCATGGAGAATTTTATCAACTAGCTGCACATCATTTTGGAAATGAATGTGAAGTGAGGAAAACTGATCAAGCTTAACTAATTAAACTAGGTCCTAATCAGCTCCCTAGGGGACGTGATCATGCTCCCACAGCATAACTCGGGCGGGATAACACCATCACGCAGTCAAATTCACTAAAAAAACATACAACGGCGGTATAGTGCAGATCTTTCCAAGTACACGACCTGACCTTATTATTGCTCACGAATGTATTACCCACGCTGCTCCTTAAAAAAAAAGTGCAAGTGTCGCTTCATTGCGCCGCTGGGCAGAAACGGAGATGCCATAATGAGGAAACGAGAAATGAAAAAGTATTGCCGGCAAAATGGGGCCGTCATAAATGAGCATGAGCATGAGTTATAGCCAAGATGAGGAACATTATACAGAAAATACAAACATGTATGTGATGCTCTCCTCAATAATACTCTTTTCGATCTAAAGCAGGATTAATTTCTTTAAGCCAAAATGGGGCCGTCATAAATGAGCATGAGCATGAGTTATAGCCAAGATGAGGAACATTATGCAGAAAATATGTAATGCTCTTCTCAATAACATTCTTTCCGGTCTAAAGCAGGATTAATTTGTTTTAGCTTCAAAACTTCCTACCACCAGTAAGAGGTGGTGAGAAGTTTTGAAGCTAAAAAACAAATAATTCTGCTAGTCTTACCCCCTTAAAAAACACGCACACAAAAATAATTAAAAAATAAATGAATAAATAAAATGTAAAAACAAACATAAAAGAAAATTAGACAAAATCCATATTTTGATAACACATAGAATCGACGCATACCCCTTCCTGCAAAAATATAAGTTCATTTATAAATTCATTTTGAATTTTTTTTTTTCAAGGAGTCTGTTAAGATGATGACAACATCACTATGGCCTGACCAAAAACTCTTACTTGCAAAAACATGGAGAAGGGCTTGCTGATGCATGCCGAAGGCACCATGATGGGTCTTGGAACCAGACTTGCGGCCGGCGCCAACGCCATGGTCGTAAGATGTTGACGTCCTGCCAGGATCTTCACAAATGAAACTCGATAGGAGCTGTTTTCTGCCTCGGTTCCCGAGTCATTAGCACCAACTTTCCCAGGCACTTGTTCCAACAACGAGCGCAGACCAATTTAGCTCACTCCATGTAGGCCTTTCTAAAACTTATCTAAATAAGCTCTATTATGCCACGGCAGTTTCCATGAGCTTAAAAAACCATCGGCGAACCAATTAAATTTAACTACCCTTCCACTGAAAGAGAATTATCCATTTGTCGTTAATGTATTTTTCTCTGCAGCGATGCCACACCTCAGGTTTTGCTGTGCCGTTAAAAATGGACGCAAATGCCAATTCAGAGAATATTCATGATGGCCGTAATCACAGATGAGATGACATTTGGCTGATGCCGGTCTTGAGGACTTTGCTCCAGAACAGCAGAAAAATACATAAAAAGGAGAAGACGAGGTTTTTGTCGATCAATAATGACGATATCAAGGCTTGCTCTTAGAGATCCAGGCAGTGACGTCGTGAGACCGATCCGAGCCCCGAACACGACGCGGGACAATCTACCTTCAGCGTGGACTTTGCCTGATCCCAACCCTGAGCCAAACGCTTGGGGTTTTAAAGCCCTAATAACATTACCAATGACACGGGTCGGTGGACACCAAAATGGTTCGTTCAACTTGGCCCGTCACTGATCCCTCTTATCTCCTGGCTTCAATCGCACTGCAGTAACGAGTCTTCGTCTGCTTGTGTATCCCAGCATTCATTATGATTCGTCTTCGCTCAAATGGTTCCCCGCAACCAAGACAGACAATAATCCATTTACAGCGCGGAATGCTTATCCTCTCAAAAACCTCTCCAAATTTTTTTTTACAAATCTCAAGGCGTCGAGACCCCAAATGGACTGAAAAAAAAATATTGTACAAAATCTTTACTAAATTGGGCGTGTTTCCCTCCCAAAATCCGTCACTGCGAATAAATCTCAACCTTTCTATTTTTTTAATCGGTGCCGTCCCAGCAGAACAAGGCAAAAATCAATAGTCAGTACTTTGTTCAAATTAATTATTCAATGAGACAAAATCTATAAATTGCTCAGCGAGTAAATACAGGTGGATTTGCCAAAGGCTCTGCCTGCCTGCCATTTACATACACATATAATTTCGGCAAAATAAATACTTGCGTGTCCCAAACAGGATGCGCGCATATCATGCCAGCTATTAAAACATCGGGTAGGCAAAGCTGTTTTCTATCGTCAAATTATGTCTAGACGAATGGAAATAGGTGCCATATGGATGAATTCTTTCAATCCTTGTTTTACAGCACAAATGAAATATCTTTTCCTTTTAAAATCGGTCTGCTGTTTGGAGGGAATGTACAAATTCAAGTTGATTGATATTTTTTATGATTAGCAGAACCTACATCCATATGGTATTTTTTTGTTTTTATTTAAGGAAAGAAATTATGCAATTTCATAAATGTTCGTGTACCAGTGATCTGAGTTTTTAAAAATAAAATTATCACTGAAGCCTAAATTATCCACATAATTGAGGAAAGCAAAAATAGCTGCACATGTACATGTACGTACATGTACATGTACCGGTAGTTAAAAATGATATTTTGTAGATTTACCTACCAGTAATTACTCTTCCATTTGCACACACAGATTTTCAGATTTTGCTTCAAAACCAATGGCAAATTTAAGGCAAAAACACATATTACAAGCATCCACACATGAATATTATTGTTAAGAATTTTTCCATTGTCAAATCTACTTCAAGAAAAAAAACATCCGCAAGAAAAAATGTGTGCCCGACTCTACTACAAAGGAGAAAAAAAACATACATTCACATAAATTTGTATTAATCCCTAAACATGCACATTTATCAAAACAAAGGAACACTGTGTGCATATTGCATACATGTACATGTGTGTGCATTTGCAAGACTAAACCAAAATACATCTGGCAGTTTGGAAAATCAATGGTGTGGAGTGAAGGGCTCCCTCCCGTGGCCACTCAGCGCCAACGTCTCTGGCAGCTGGCTTGCACCATATGGAGTCAATTACATACGGGTGCACATGTGCGGCATGTCCTGTGGGAGTTTTGTTGATACCTCAGGATGGAAACAAACTAATTGGAAACAGTCATGCACTGGTGTATGTTGGTAATTAGCTGAAACTAAATAGTCAAAGCAAATCGGTGAAAAAAAAAATAATAATAAATTGGCGGGAAAAAGGGGGTGTACGTGTACACTGCATGTTGGAAATTACACGTACAAGTACCGTTGTCACGGTCTCACTTCTCCGGCGTGCTAGCTTCTCCGGGTTGATTCGGCGGATAATTGAGCATGTTACAGTGCACGTTACACATGAGCGATTTGCTGCTGTGTCGTCCGCTGTGCTGCTTTTTCCTCGCTGTTCTGAAGTCTAGTCTCCAGCCATTAAACACACAGGGAGGATAAAAAAAAAATGTGTTATATAACACTTGGGTCAAGTCAAAAGTCATTCCATGCAAGTTGCAAGCATTTGTGTTCCCAGCGTCATGCATGTGTGTTGTGTGTTCAATAGAGAGCGAACTCCGAACTCCTTGGTGGTTTTTTCGTTCGTGGTCCATTTTTGTCATTATTATGCATTGCACGGCTTAAAAAAAATAAATGCATAAATGTGCATTTCATTGGGAGTTAATTGGAGCGCGCATAAATTCTATGCATACAATAAATATCACGTCTTATACTATAGTACAGCCCACAGAACTCCTACGCACAGCACTACAATATACAGTGTATATGTATGTACACTATGCGTGCGTTGTGCGCGTGCGTTGATTTCCTTTTTTAGCAGCTAGGAGAGGAGAGACGAGAACACCGTACATGAACATGTACTGTAGTTTTTATATAAATGCTATAGGTATTTTAAGGAAAAAGGGAAGCTTTCAAATTGATCATGAGTAGAACCAAAGAAACGGTTTACACCTCTATGTTCCGACACCCCTATGTTCCGACTGCACATATTCCTATTCCTAACCCTAACCCTAACCCTAACCGGGAGTAACACAATCTACAGTAGGTTGTCGGAACATAGGGGTGTCGGAACATAGAGCAGTCACCAAAGAAACAGTTTCAGGTAACTTGCTGACCCAACAAAAAATCTCATGCTCTAATTATAAAAAAAAATAATAATAATTTTCAATTTCAATGCAAGTTCGGTACTGTGACCTGACAGACATTTCAGTAAAAAATAATGAAGAAATCTGTAGTTAATTATTCATAAAAATCAAATTAGTCTAGCATTGCATCAGTTCGTATAGACCCGGCGCAGTTCCTAGCGCAAACACCATTGCAGCGTACATTTCTATGCGATGTTGCCAATGTACACATTTCAAAAAATACTGTGGCTGGGAACGGTGCATCCGTGTGTGGCGTTTCCATGGGGACGTCACGGTTAAACGACCAATTTTGTAAGACTTCTTTCTTACAAGATCTGTGTGGGGCTTAATGGCTCTTAAAAGTGGGCAGCGGAGCGTGCTCATCAGTGTGGGGAGGGGGGGGGGACATGACAAGATTGCTCTTAATGGCTATGGAGTATATTTAATATTTCTTTAGAAACTTCTTATGAAGCATTTCATGAAATTGTTTGAGTTCGTGTTTACACTCTTTTAACTTTAAAGTTGAGATATACGTGTACATGGGTCAATAATCTTGTTATAAAATACATGTAGATCCTTTCCCTTAAGCAGACATCTTTCGATGTTTTTTCCTGGTTAATTTAATTCAGTAAGTCACAGTAGCAATAAATGTACGAGAGGGCTAGACATGTTATATCCCTGCTGAACAAAAGCAAACACCTCACACAGATGGCCGAAATGCAATACAATGTACTGTATACTTATATCAAATATTTTTAAAGGTACCAATACATGTACATGTACATGTACATGTAGGGTGTTACACACACTATTTAATATGAGATGCATCCATGCATCATAAAATGTACATGTACAAATGACTACCTGATGAAAAATATAAGTTTAGCTCACTGGAAAAAAAAACTCATTAAAAAAAATAATCAGCAAATAGGCTTTAGTACTAATTGCAATGGCAAAATCTTTCCTCATGGGGATTAGGACAAAGCAAATGCAACAAGCTCTCGATTGCCCAACGAGCCCTCGCCAAAACGTTTGAGAACTTTGCACTGTCACAACACGCGTATCCAATCAACAGCAAATGTCATTACTGGAAGACGAAAAAAATAATTAAGTATTTTAATGAAAATAATGAAGTAATTATTTATCCCAGCGAATACTCAATTATTAATTGACAATTTCCAAGGTCTTGTTTCGCCGCTGGCAGTTCGGCAGACGCAAACGGCGTGGAGTTTAATGAGTCTGTGTGCTTCAGCGTAATCACGAAGTCCTTGATTATTAATAAGATGTGGCAGGCAACACCTTCCCGATTTTTAACCAGCAAGTTAAAGTGGAATCCGGCAACCAGAATTAGAAGCCGTTACTGGGTACCGGTGGTGCCACGCTTCATGGGTATACTGCACGCGTTCTTGAAGCCAAGGCGCGTGCCCATTCTCGTAACTCTATTGGTCGAGGGAGCCCTAAAAGTGCGTGTGAACTACCTGAGTGCAACTCGTGTAAGCCTGGTGCCACCTAAGAAAATGGCTCTCACCGGAATAGTCCATAGAATGGTGTTCAACAAACATGTAAAGACATATGGTATGCAGGATGGCAGGTACATGTGTACAAGAACAATACAATTATACTGGTACCCATACATGTCTCATTCAGACATGCAACTGTAAAGTCACCCCAAAAAAACAGGGAGAAAATACCACGACTTTAGAAGAATTTGCACATTGTTTTTCAATTTTATGGCATTTTAAAAAGGAGGAGATCAGCTGGACTGAGGAAAAGTTGCATGCCTGCTCATTACTGTGTACTAAAAATCGTGAAATAATGCATACCAGGAAAAGGGATTTCTATTTGAAACAAAAATGTCAAGTACTTCTTGTGTACTGCACGAAAGTGTCATTGGTATCATCTGGCACCAAGTCTCTAACTCCCTTTCTAACATTCTCTTTGCAAGTCATGTCACCAGACTACTGTACCGGTACGGTCAAAGTTGTCAAAACGTTGGACATTCCAGTCAATTACCGGTACATGTAGTCTTCCACTTCAAAACAAATTCAATTGGCTTCGCAAACTCTTTTAAAGAAAACCCTTTTTTTTTCTCTTTTCTTTTTTTAATTGCGACCTGAAACTAAGCAGGTACAATATTCACATACCAGTTTCTTTGCCACGTGAGAAAACTGTGGAGTATTTTTAAACAAAAAAAGTTGACCATTGCATGAAAATTTAGTTCTGCTGTATTTATTTTACATTCTACCGGTACATATTTCTAAGGTTCAAGTTTGCCTCATCAAGTTCCTTCCACCTCAAACCAGTAATTGATACATGGAACATCTGCCTTTGTACTGAAACTATTTCCCCCCCCCTATACTATAATAATAACGGAGTCTTATATAGCGCACGTATCTACCAACAATTAGGTACTCAAGGCGCTGGAAATTATGTAAATTATTAAAGAAAGGTAAATAAAGTTTATGAGAAATATGAGATCAATTATGTAGCACCTTATAATGGTTTACAAGGTAGTGTAGCGCATATTGCAGCCACTGACAGAAACACCGGGGCAAACCCCTTCTCTTAGCGATAAGTGTTACTGGGTTCTTTAACGTGCATTACACAACACACGGGACCTACGGCTTTACGTCCCATCCGAAGGACAAAGCAATAATGGTAAAGTGCCTTGCTCAAGAGCACAAGCACCATGTTCCCACGGTCAGGATTCGAACCCATGCACCACGGCACACGAGTCGAACACCGTAACCATTGGACCACAGCGCCCCACGACTGAAACTATTTCCCCCCGTATTTTTACCCATATGTGTACATGGCAAGCTTATTCCTTTGTCATCATTGTCATGAAAAGAAAATAATCTGTGTTATTCAATCACATTATGACAATTCCTTCGATGCCTCCAGGCCTCTCCAATCATTGCAAACAATAACAGGCAACGCCAACTGCAGCCATCCCCGCAGGCCGCAAATTCAATGTCGCCTGCAAATTTTTTTTAATTAAAAATCCCAGCTCCGCTTATCATTTCAGACCATTTGCTTAATAATTAACGCACTGATAAGCATACATGAATATAAATACGACGGAGGAAGAGAGAAAGATTTGATTGCAGCAATCTTAATTAAATAGTAGGATCGCATTGTTCCGGCCGTGCTTCTGGCGTTCAAGGCATTTCTATCTCATTTAAAAACAGCATCGTTCTTTTTCTTCGGGTTTCATTGTACAGGCTTTTCCCCATATATCCCGGTACTGTACTGTATGCTTCAATAGAGAAAAGCAATATCTGTTTGCTTTTTTTATACAAAGGCACAATATTGTTAGGGGTAGAATATAGATCCATACGCATGCAGAGGTGAGGCACTGCCATTCTAAACGTTGGACACAAAATGGATTCCATGTACAGGGAGCATGTAATCTTTAGAACTTAAGACAGTTTGCAAAAATGCAATGTGTGTAAGTACGTTATAATATCTGTCATCAACAAAGGGTGGAATTTAGTACATTGTATAGTTGTACCGGTATGCACTACGTTCAGACGTGGAAGTCAGAAATCCAACAAATGACGTAGCCAGAAATCAGAAAAAGAAAAGACAGTGTATTATAATCATATACAGTCAAAAAAGAATCAAACTAAAGTTGCTAAAAGGGGGAAAAAAATGTTTTAAAATTGGACTCTTTTTCAAATTAGCCAAATTTCAAAGTTTTCTGATATCACCTGCATTGACAGAAAATACCGCTAACTTTGGAAATTTGCTGATACTGAAACTTTCATTAGCATCTAAATGACAAGCATCATTCTTATTCCCAGCCACAATCTCCACTCTTCCCATCCCTGCTGTGAATTCTTTTATACTTCAACTGAAAATAACTGAATCCATCTAATTTCTGTCCCTAAACTAAAGGTCGCCAAAGGAAGTGAAGCAAAAAAAAAAAACCTGCTGCTCAACGAAAACAGTTTTGAATGGCTCCCAGATTTTCTCTTAAAGTCAATAATAATTTCAATTAACAAAAAAAATGGCCAAACAGCTCTCTGGTTCCATAAATTTCCTTGTCTTGTTATTCTTCCGTTTGTCCCCCCCCCCCCTTCTTTGGACAGCTGATCGGCCGACTTGTGCCACAGTTGACTGAGAATTGAGGAGGCGACAGCGCCCTTAGCATGCAAGTCACACAGTCAAGCGTGAGGGGGATCAGTGATCAACTGAGCTGACCTCAGAAGGGAAAAGAAAAGAGTCACCTTGGGTTTTCCTGAGGAGAGAAAGGTGGGGGGGAGGGATGGATTGGACCACCTGTCTTTATAAGGTGATAGCAGCCTTGAGATTGACCCAGATATGATAGAGGAAAGCCGTACCCAGGATGTACGCACATAGGGGAATGTGTTGGGGCACTTTTTCCCCGGCTGTGAGGAATTGAAGTTGGAGTTTGGAATCGAAGGGGTTTACCTGTACAAAACCTTGACTTTTGTCTCTGGCTTCAGTTTGTATTATCAACACCAACAAAATAAGAATTTGAGTGATCAAGGTTCAACTGTGCCTGTACATTAAAGAGGAGGGTGAAAATACAGTCAGAAATCAGGCATTTACCAACCATTTACAACGTACCATGAGCGAATGGGTCTCATCAGACACTGGTTGACAAGGTATACAGTAAACACTTACACCGATATGTGTACATGGGTCGGCTGTAGATTTTGGATGTTTGTATCGGGGTAGAGCCTCTCTCAACCCTGGTCCTGGGTTGAATTAATTACCTGCGAACTGTAGTGCGCTGGACCAATGTGGAAGACATGTTAGATTCCCGGTAATGCAAAAGGAGATCCTGAAATGTCAGCTTCGATCCACATACAACACAGAGACTTTGGATTGTGCCAATTTGAAAGGGCCTATTAAAAGTGCAAGAGACAGCACAAGATTGATTGTGGATACCTACATTGTATATCTTGGTGTTTTTGTGGGAGCAAATTTTGTGTCTACATTTCAACACCTGTAAATTACAAATCATTCCCATTCTGTCACATGACCCACTTTCCGGCTAACATTACAAGACCAAATTTGTACAAGAGTGCATTCCCATTTCAGGTTTCAGCCAGGCCGTCCTAAAATTGTGACACATCCAGGTCATTTTTGCTGCGCAGATTTTACGTCTAATTTCACCCTGTGGAAACGTGAGTGTATACAGTGCCACACAAATCACTCTTTTAAAAGATCCCATTCTGACTGTCAAAAGACCCACTTTTCCATCCAGATTACAAGACCAAGTTGTAATTCCCAATATCAGCCGGGCCACCATTCCCTCCTAATTCTCAGGCCATGTCCAAAATTTCTTGGCTACAGCTGAGAGTAACACACATGTCTATGAGAAGTGGCTTCAGCCAAGTCCATAGCCACGTGTAATTACAAGCCATAGTCAAATCAAAATCCGACAAGGCCTCAGTAAGCCATTAATTTTCCAGGGGAGTCGTGTTTACCCAGGCGGCGCTGACCTCATTTTCTGCCGCTCCTGGGGATTTTTTTTTCACGGGAACAGAAAGGTGTTTTTATTTTCACTTGGAAATTTATAGGGCCTTATGGCAACAGAAACGATGGAGTCATGAGAAAGATAAAATAAAAATTTGCCATGAGGCTGAGAATGTAAGAAAAAATCCCTCTTAAAAGCTTGGATCAGCTTCTATGGTGACAATCCACCTTGGGAAATCCCATGATGCTAATGACTCTGGGTTGGTGAAGCCTTAATTTTCAGAACTGCACTTGCACCGGTACGTGCAGGTTGATTTACCTAGTCAAACCCCTACTCCAGTACCGTGGTCCAATGGTTACAGTGGTTGACTCATTTGTCATGGTACCGGTACGTGGGTTCGAAATCACCCTGATGGGGAACACGGTGCTTGTGTTCTTGGGCAAGACACTTTTCTACAATTGTCTCTCTCTACCCAGGAGTATAGACGCGGCAGAAAAAAATGGTATCATGGCCTGATGAACAGGGGTAGCACATTGTGTACATGTATTTGTGAAGTGCTTTGAGACCATTTGTATAAAGTGCTTTAATCACCACATAATTATTATTTTTATTCTTATTTTTATCAATATTACAACTACATCATCACATGAACGGGCGACAGATTTAGCTAAACGCGTCTGCATTTAGGGCAACAGGCCTTATTGGGGTGACAAATTGGCATCGCCCTAATGTTAAAACAACCCTTAGGACAATTTGATTCCCACAATGCAATGCAGCATGTTTACACATACAATACAGTTTGGATTTTGTAAGTTATCAACAAACAGGTCTTTATGTGTGACAGTATTTAACATGCGTACTCTACAAATTTGTTCATATTGGATTAGAAAATCTGCCCCCCCCCCCATTTTTTTCTGGGGGGCAGGACCCTGGATAATTTTCCAAGCAATCGGCGATATGAGTTCTCTGCTATTTTCCTTTCGCTCCGGGGCAACTCATCCGCGGAGTGTGCCCTCATAACTCATAATCACCAAGCAATCTTACAACCCTCCCGGCAACCAACCACAACCGTGAGACGGGGGCAAATGTTTGGAGAAAATTGAGATTACTGATCACAAGAGAAGAGTACATCTGTCAGGTCTCACACTGGGACTAATGGGGCTCGTTCAGAATCTTGGATAAATCAAAATATTTTTCGTATCGATGCTCCGCCCACCTTTCCTTCTGATTTCGACCGAGTATTTCTTTGATGCGTCTTTCTTGCCAACTTGGCAACGCATTTTTTGGATTGAGGTTACTGTTGCCTAACAAAATCACAAAGCTGGGAATAAGAAATGACTTAAATCAAGAGTTACATGTAAGTTGTCCCCTCAAATGCCCCAGTCTACCCAAACTCCCCCAAAATACATGCAGACCACACCCCCAATAAAGGCAGATAAGATTTGAAGGTTGCCTAGTGAAGACAGCAAAAAGATTAATTAAGGCCGGTTCATACTCAGTGCGAAAGCGAATGCGAACGTGAATTTGTGACGACACGGCAAGTTTTCGCACTACGATTTGACAGAGGTTGGGCACATTTCAACTCCAGCGAATTTTACAGTGAATGTTTCATGACGTCAAATTCGTTTCACTTTCGTGTTAACTTTGAACTGGGCTTTAGACAGATCATGCTTGCATTCCTTTCCAACTCTAAGCTTTTTTTACTGGTTCCAATTATGCATTGATAAGGCACATAGGCTACATGTAATGTTGGCTTTCCAGGTCAGTGTTACAAAATTCAGGAAATCAGCTGTTTTGAAATTTACAGAACAAGTTCCTGTTGCTCACTTGCTCTCCTCATAAAATAAAATGAATAAACCACCATGCTAATACATGTAATATGATGTCCAGTTTTGAAGGAAGTTTTAAAAAATACACTTTCACCAATTCTAATTCTTACGCACTGCTAAAGATGGTATTCAAAGTAGGGAAGCATTTCTGATTTCAAGAAAAAAATTCTGGTCTCGCTCCCTAGAAACATTTTCTAAGGAGTGAGACAAGAAAACATTTCTTGAAATAAAAATTATTTCCTTAAATAAAGAAACGTTAGAAAACCATTTTTAGCGGTGCAGACATGAAATCCTTCAGTCATAAAGCAAACCAAAAATTGATACTGCCACCCCCCCCCCCAAAAAATAATAATCAACATTTCCCCAATGTTGTTGACACTTTAAGAAAATTGTAAACAAACCACAAGACTTTAAAACTATTTTTTTTTGTTGAAAACCGGAGCTCTCCAAAATCCTGGATTGAGATTTTGTGCACAATATTCCTGAAAACTGCTTGCTCAAAAATGTCCTACTGGTACCCTGCTGCTAGTTTTTGAAAGAGACAGATTTACAATAAAAAAGAAAAAGACATCTCTCTCTGCTAATGATAAAAAACAAAAAATCGGCCAGAACCTTCAACACACAACAATTTCTAATGCTCCAGGGTACTTCAAATTGACCATGCACTAGTGAACTACTTTTTTTCAAGGGGGGGGGGGGAGAAATCCTAAAATGCAAGTCCGATATTTTGCACATCTGAGCCCTTCTGAAACATCAGTGCTCGAGATGAGGCCATCACGTCTCTCGGAGGGATTCGCATGAATATTACCAACTTGCAAAATAAGTGGCTACAGTCAGTCAGATTGCAATCATTTGAAATTCTACACCCGTTCTTTTCAGTCCCTTGAGACAAAAACACTGCCGTGCACTGACAAACATGTACAAATTAACAAGTAGATAACAAGATTCCGCATGAAACGGTATTGGTTTTACTTTGCTACATATATTCCTTTTTTCCCCGTTTGACAAACAAGTTTGTACTTGCTTCTTCTATTTCGTTTTGATACAGGCAATACGCGGGGAGGATTTTAAAAAAATCTCCTGCAGGCCTTAGGCAGGTGAAGTACTTGTAATTAGGAGATGTTTACTACATGAACAGGTGCTTGGAAAACCAAAACAAGAAAGTTCTACAATCCTGCCTCAAATTTAACTTGGTCTTTTTTAACACTCTTTGGTTTCACAATTTAAAAAAAAAGCTTTTCTGTGTGTGAATGCACCGATTACACTTATTTAACCCCAACTCCCAAGGTATTTTTGCTAGGATGCAACCTAAATCCTGCAAAATCCTCTGACTGCCTCCATGTAAAAATTGCATACATCCTCAATTCTCTAAAATCATTCGTTATTTTTTTTAAATGGGGTCCTTGGAGGGGTGACTACTCACTGCCTCAATCCTGCAAAATCCTCGGGCAAACACTCTCAATATGTTGAGGCAGAGCCAGTGAAATCCTGGAGTACCTGCGTAGGATTTCAAGTACAATCTACGGTACATGTACTAAACGACACAAGGTCCGGCCCATGACCTTGAGACAGTGCATCCTACAAAATCAGCGGCACATTTTTGCCATATAGCCTCAATCCTGCAAAATCCTCCATTTTGCAAAGAGCATTTTGGAGGATTTGGGAAGGTTAAGGTTAAACAAACTTCCAGATAAAAAAACCCAACTAATATATAAAAAAATACACTTGTATCAAATTCTAAAAAAAAAACAAGTCCAGTGCGAGCATCCAATATTTTCCCTCTAAAAGATACATATATATGTACAATGTCCTTCTATTTCTATGCGGAGACTATTTTCGGGAGAGAGGGGCAGTTGGGGGGGGGGGGGAGGTGACATGGGACATTTTTCCCCCCAATTTGGGCAGAAATATAAATACTATTAAATATGACACCTACCAACCATGGAATGTACAGCAGGCCCTAATGTACCTCACATGAATGGTCTACATGTAGTCTAGGGTCCCCGCTAACATTGTCTGATGCGGAATTACGGAAGTGGGAACAAACATGAACTTGATACATACCTGGTTTACAAGAAGGTTGAAAACAAGTTGAAGAATGTCAGGAATGTGGGCAGAAATAGACGCACAGCAGAAATCAGGTCATCAAGAGAAACAACCACAGACAGAAAAGAAAACAGAAAAATGTTTCGATGAGTTTAAAGTTAAATAACATTTCTGGGGGTGGGGGGGGGGGGTGTTATACCTGCATGAGAGAGATTTATACATCGGAGGTCTTGACAAATTACAATTCTGCGTAGGCACTGAAGTCTTTCAACAGCACCTGTAAATGCCAATGTGCTTAATGTACTTAGTACATGAAGACAATTCTGACCATACTATCACTGTATTATGTTCAAAAAGGCCCTTTCAATGGCAGTTCAAAGCACATGTGGGTGGCACAATTCTCTCCCATTGAAGGGGGCCTCCATGAGGGTACCGGTACCCGGTACATGTACAGTGAAAATGTGTTTGGAAGCATATTGTAACAAACATGATTTCACTTCTAGAACTCTACATACAGTACACACACTCCTCACATGTACAGTACAATGTAATAGTTACAATTTAACCCTCCTGTTATCTGAACAATCACAGGCAGTCCAAAAAAATTCAATCCTCTTCCCCTGCCATACTTTTTACACAGGCTAGTCAAAAACAGTCAGATCATATTTCAGGCGACCACTGTGACTAGTCCAATTCAGTCATCAGACCAAAGCAGACAAGTGGTAGGCACAGTTGGCTTATCAATCACCTACAGTCAAAGCATAGCTGTATCAAGTTATATAAGCAGTCACAGCCAGTCAATCCTGCTTTATCTAGTCTGGGAGCTCTGAAGCTGAACTGTTGAAAACAGTCACTTGATTGATTTTGACTGAAAGGGCAACTTGACATAGAATGTACATGTTTGCATAGGAGGGTTAAAAACTGAAAGAACAAACGTACTGTTATGTACACGCATAATGCATACTGCCCCTGCCCCAATTGATTTGAACTGGTTGTCATTTCCTATTTTCCTCATTCACTACTGTTTGTGATTTTCATCTTCTCCAATAATAACGACCAGCTTCACTCCACACTGGATCAATGCCAATTGTTTCTGCATGGACGAGCAGCCGTGATTGGCTGGCTTGGGGAGAACTCGGACACCGTTCCGCCGAGGCTTCCGAAGGAGCTCGCGCCCGTTCCGTCAAAACCGCAAATCGACAAAAGTCAATGTTTTCGGAGCGTTATTTCCAAAACAATATCTGGGTTTCTGGTACTGATTTTAATTTGAGTTGATATCTCTGGAGGGGAGGTCGTGTTCCGGGATTGTGTGGATTGTAAGCGACCTCTCAGCTTTGAAATTGCATATGAGCAAAAAGAAAAAATACAAGTAGGCCCTAGTCCTTTTGGAATTTGAAACCACCATCTCTTATTAAGGAATATACAGTTTGGAAAAAGGCACTCATGATATAGACTTTAGACCTTTCCTAGACTGATGTAGACTGAAAAGAAAAAGTCAGTGCAAGATTTGTATGGTCACTTTTGTATCCTAGCAGAGCCCAGGGCCCATCAAATCAAGATACTGTCATCTACGGACTCTGTGCAAAAGTACCCCCTCAATGGTTAGAAAGAGAGAGTTACGTGGGAGTCTTGAATGCACTGTACACCTTGCACTCGTGTGGATACGCTGTAGTTAAAGCATAATCAGAATTTTAAAAAATTATACATTTACTTTGTGCCATACGTGTACGCGAGAACCATGTGCAGGCAATGTGTCTCATCCACAGAGCTCCTGATGATTGGTCACTATCTACAGTTCATGCACAGACATTTTAAAATGGCCTCTACTGAAAGTGAGTACATCTGATCACGTGACTTCATATGGCTGCCTACCAGTACTTCAACAAAAACACACACAAAATAACAGCAGTTGTGGCTCGGGGGTGGTTTAAGGGGTCTAAACCCCCCTCTCTGGCAAGACTAGGTATGAAAATTGTGCAGAAAAACACAGCAAATGCCTGTTAAACCCTCCTCTTGGCAGCTAAACACTCCCCCTCCAAACCAATCATGCAGCCCCTGATAGCTTCACACATTTGTCTTACTTTTGCCCCATTTATCACGGTATTAATGTCAAAAGGTAGCCTAATTTATCAGCACTTGAGGTAATCAACAACAAGGCAGTGCTAGGATTGACCTGACGAGGCAGTTTAATGGCTTCCATTCCTTCCTCTTTATCATCTGAATTGACAGTTTTGCCGCCTGTCTGAAACTCCCAGGATTTGACTGATGTCCAAAAAATATGGAAGGGTGCCAACAATGGGACCCCATCGAAGCAGAACCAAATTAGACTTGCAAAGCCCAATCAGTGAATCACAGAGAGGAGTCGTCTAAAATGAAGGAGTCACACGCTGCATAACAACCAACCACTGTCTTGGTGACAAACATCTCACCTTAACTCGACTCCCGTCAGAACCATGACGGTTACTCATCAGTAGAGTCATCAAGAAAAACACTTTTTAATACTGGCCATTTCATTTGTCACTCAGATTATTTCAAGTTCTTCCAACTCTGGCTGTGAACACTGCACCAATTTTTACCAAGGATAGAAGAGCAACGCGTACCCATATGAGATCAGAATTATTGCTCAGTCACCCATAAAGCGTGTACTTTTCCTTGAGCAAAGACAGCCATTTTCCAGGTGAAACAAGCTCGATCGAAAATATTTCGGAAGCTGCTGGCCAACGAATTTGTGTTCAAACAAATAAGGTTTGTTGACCCCAGTGACCTCATGATGACCTTTGACACCAGTTTGGTCATGTGACATGTTGGGGCTGGGCTACTGATACTTTTGACAAAGTTTCGTTGAAATCGGTCAAAATACGTGTATGTATGTAGGAGCAATAGACGATGTCAACGTTTGTTACTAACCAACTAACTAACGGAGAGACACGATGAGCTTCTATTATGTTGAGCTTCTATTCCGCAGCCAAAAAGGTTAATCTAATTTAAAATGCACAATGGGAAATCACGAAGTCACGATTTTAAAATCTCTGGCTCCAAAATTTGAAGTCAGGACATCTTGGTTGCTGGATATGAAATTTTTAACATCCGCTTTGGACTGGCATTCCAGACTTGTGCTGAAAAAGCAGCCCAATCAAATAGTAGAAAGACAGACCCCGGCCGACACATATAGATTTTGACTTCAGACGCAGACAGGCAGACTTATTAATTTTCCATCTATAGATTAGATTTTGGAGTGATTCGGAACGAATGCAAAACTCAATCACTTGACGTGAGGCTCTGTTTCAAGCATCAGCTTGTCAATGTCATACATATTTCATTTATATCTCCTGAATAGTCGGCATCACATTTACAGTAGGCCTATGCCAACTTTCAAATTCTGGCTTCTTTCCAAAAAAATCAGAGAAAATTAAAACTGAAATTTTTTTAAGTTGCAGGATGGCATCCCAACTCCCGAGGCTAATTTCTCACTGTGAGATTAACCCTCCTATGCAAACATTCTGCGCCAAGTTGTCCTTGCAATCAAAATCAATCAAGTAACTGTTTTCAAGCCTTAAGAATTCCCAGCCCACATAAAGCAGGATTGACTGCTTAAGTGACTTGATACAGCTATGCTTTGACTCCGGGTGAGTGATTAAACAGCGGTGACCACAACTTGCCTGCTTTGTCTGTTGACCCAGTTTTAAGACTAGACACAGCACAGTGCTTGCTTGACAAGCGATCTGACTGCTGGTGACTAGCCTTTGTTAAAAGTATAGCAGGGGAAGTGGAAGTGCATTTTGACTGTCTGTGACTGCTTAGGGTTTAGGGTAGCAGGAAGGTTAAGCCATTGAAAGCTACATGAGTTGGCAATTACTAAGTCTGCTCACACAAGGCATTGACAGCAATTGGGCTGAGCCTGAGATGATGACCGATCGGGAATTGGAATATGATCACTGAGGTGCCTCTGGCATTACTATCTTCATTGGATGAGGAGCTCAATCCATTGATATGACAGCTTGTTGCACTGTCCCTCAGATATTCTCTTAACAAGACAGTTGACAAGTTAGACATTATTAGCTGACCTCACTGACCAAATGGGAATTGATTTCAGTTGATGCCTGAAACCTTGTTGGATGTTTTGGACAATACAGACAAGGAGACTTATTTCATTTGGCTGCTAGGCGGAGAGCAAGTTCAGGGGACGACTATGGTTAACCATACCGGTAGTTTGACTAACTAACACCCAAACAGAGAATGGTTGGACTAATCTAGTCTAGCAAGTTCAGGGGAGGACTACAGTTAACCATACCGGTTGTTTGACTAACACTCAAACGCAGAATGGTCAGACAACTTTAGTCGACAAACGGAGCCTGGGTACCATTTCATCGCTGGTTACCAATGGCAGAGTGCATCATAAAGCACAGCAGTGAGTTTGGACCAAGAAGACTCATGATGACCTTTTGACCATCGTTTGACTAGGCGTTCGCTCGTTGCTAGTATTAGCGTGCAGTTATGTCGCAAATCAAACTAGTCAACTACTGGGTCTCGCTCGAACCTGAGTTGGTGCCTCAAGCCTTGTGGGATACAAATATTGACTGCTTTGAGTGGTATAGTAAAACTAGCCTTCCCGTGGTAATCCATTGAGCATTCGCTTTTCCAGAGGCGAAGCCGAGGGAAAGTAGAATGCTCCATGGATCACTGAGGTAGGCTATAGTTTTACCATACCAGGTAAAGCAGTCAATATTTGTTTTATAACACCTCACCCACAGATTCTGCTCGATTTAAAGAGATTAATTAAATCTAAATACAATACAAATTTATTTCTATTTTTCAAGGCAAAAATTTGAAAAATTTACTGAACTTTTTTCAAACACATTCATGGAATTTTTTGAACCAGCTCTGTGTGCTAGCACTTGGGAAACGCAGCGCACCACACACACCCATATATGCGTTGCTAGTATGCATACAGTCTTTTTGGCCGTGGAAAGCAAGATAGCAAAAACAGCGAATACCATGTGACTCACTCTCAGCCAATCAAGATACAGAATCTGTGGGTGAGGTGTTACAACAGACAAGAGAGGGGGAAGCCTATCCTTCAGAACTTTGTCTGAAAAAGGCCGCCTATTTCATGACAAATTCGGGACCCGGATAATCGGACAGAGAGTCATGGCTGGCAAATATTGGAAAGAAAAAATATTCCAAAATCTCCCCATAATTGTCACAAAGTTCAAACTAACTTGGCCAAGTGAACCGCGAGCACGCACAATGCACAAGCAATCACAATCTGCGACACGATCCACATTAATGTATCGTGTTCCATTTTTTTTCGGGGTGGATAGCAATCCGGGCATGCTCGTGCTGTTCGAAATGTCACACTGATCATCAGTGTACTGTGACATTGGAACTAGACAGAAAGATTTAGGGCGTGTGGCATTTGTGTGTGCTTGAGTTGTCATGGTTGTTAACACACGCAATAATTTGGAAAATTAGGCCAAAAAAATTGACCAATGAATCATCTTTTCTGCTTAAGTGTGTGCATTGTGCACTTATACCTACAGGCGTACACGTTATTCAGATTGAATGAGAATTTAAATTTTCTTGCAGAAAGCGCAACCATGCATGGAGTGCTGATAGAAGAAAGAAGGTTTTGATAGAATATTCCAATGATGAAAAGTGATTAGCCTCCACAAATTCATATTAACATTAACTTCAAACTGGCCTCCAAATAGTTCTCTTAATT
This sequence comes from Patiria pectinifera, assembly GCA_029964075.1. Classification (NCBI taxonomy): domain Eukaryota; kingdom Metazoa; phylum Echinodermata; class Asteroidea; order Valvatida; family Asterinidae; genus Patiria; species Patiria pectinifera. Next base: position 4,404,163 of record CM057146.1, read on the forward strand.
CTGCTCGTTTTTTTTTCAGTTAGAGTGTAGAAACATTAGCCTTTCACATATTTTGACAAGTTACAAGGTAATTTAGAATAGTATTTTGCCTTTTCATGAGATACATTTTCTTAAGCAGATTACCGAGTCAATCTTGATTTTACTGAATTTTACTGGATTAATTTCAAAATGTATCACGAGTCACTCATTTTTCCATTTACATGTACATCTAGTTTTTTAAACCTCCTTTTCCAGCCGTCGTTCATATTATTCATTCATAATTTGCAATGTGAAACTACCATGATGTCATCATGAACTAATTATGAAATCAGGCAAGAATCCCCCCCCCCAAAAAAAGGCCTGCAATTCGCCATTTTTTTAATAACACGACCCAGGATGATAAGCTTTTGTTGCTTAGTCAGCCTTAGGCCTCGAATTGGACCGCAACGGACAATCTACGATTATTCGTTATGAGAGGCCGTGTGTTCTTAGGAAAGCTCTATGGATTACAAAAGGCACTCCAGTAAGAACGAGAGGATGCACTAGGTCAGTTGTCTAACCATAGCTGCCCCCCCCCCCCACCCTCTCGGACAAAAGGAGCACTCAAAGAAATTGCCTCTGAAATTGGATTTGAGGCACACAAGGACAGAAACAAGAAAGGAATCTTATTTGGATATCAAGAAATTGAAGAAAAAATAAGTTACTGAGCAAACATGCCGTTGAATCAGATCAGGATGAAATTTGGAAAGAATGTTGCAACCAGACGCCACTTTTTCCTTCATATATCATCTCAATAAAGGTCAGTCATTGCAAAAAATGTCGAAAAGACATGAATCTGGGACTGAGAAACATTTCAAATTTTGTTAGGAAATACTAAATTTATAAATTTTCTTGACTCTCCATAGACTTTGTGCACAACCGCTGATGTCTGCATATTACGGTACACGTACATTCTCAATATGTGGCCCTAGCATTGAAATTTTACTTGCAAATTATTTTTTTACATTGAAAAGATAGCCAGGTTATTGGAAATCCATAATTTTAAACAAAATTAACATTTGGTCAAAAAACACTTTACATCTACCGGTAAGGCATAGTCTACATATACGCGTTGACGACCCGCCTTTTACTTATACCTAAACAGTTATTATTAATTTTCCTGCCACTAGAATAAGTGACAAACAGATCAACTGTATTCCTTTATTTTCCCAGGATTAGGAATGGTTGTGTCATGCAAAACAACTGTCTCTTGCAATTTTAGAAAGGTTTTGTGCACACACACGCAGGATGAATTGACGACACACATTTTCCGATTGTTAACCATGAGGGATGTGATTAGTCAAATATTGTAATTTGTCACTCTGCATTCAAGTTTCAACAGCTCAAAATTGATCGTGTGTACATGTACCGGTACATGGACTGGTAGTTCATTTCATGGAGCAGTTTTTGTGTCTTTACCCTTTTTACATGTGCACATGTATCTTCAAATAAATTTTATATATCTATGTACAATGTACTAGAACAAGCATGTTACAACTGATAATGTAGTAACCAACCGATAATGTCACATACTGTAACTCAAAATTAATCGATAGTGTAGTAAATTGTACTACACTATCAGTACATTGCTGTTACATTATCGGTCCTAACCAATAATGTACCGGTAACAAAAATTTACTGATAGTGTAGTAACAATTTACTACATTATCCCTCATTTTTTGTTACATTATCAGTTAATGATACAGTATAGGTCAATTTGTGTGACATCATCAATTTGGTTACTACATTATCAGTTGTAACACAGCACCTCAATATATATTCCCTCCTTGAAAATAATCGCCTTTTTACTCCTTAATACTGCCATGACCCCCAATACATACACTGATCTTTTAATTCATACAAAGACCAGTGGATAGTAGGGGCCCACAATGACAATAAGGCTTCTGTTCCGCAAACGGAAACTGCTTAATAAGGGTCCACTGGAGGCAACAAGACGAAAGAGGCATAATTGTTTATCAAGAAATGCCCCTTTAGCCTTCACACAAAGGAGTACAGTAGAGACTAATAGAGAGAGAGCATGTTCTTATAGTCACTGACCAAATGTACAGTATGAACATGCTGTGAGGCATATCAAATGGCGCATGCCAGATCGGTATTCCAAACTGCGCACGCCATAACAAGATTCCATGATTTTTAACTATTATTTTTTGGGATGCACGCGACGGATAAATCCACACAAGTCTACGGGAGACGTAATAACAAAATCTGCATTAGCTGCAAGTTTTTCATGCAATCAATGGAAACTTTCGTCGCTCAGAAGTTGGGGTACACAAAACACCTACAAACTACATATCAAAACACTTCGCCGTCCAACGTTTTTGAAATGTTGTGTTTGCATTCCAAACAAGACAATTTTGTTAATTTTGCTGACCAGTACCCGCTATGATTTTACATGTATGTACGTCAAATCTTGATGAGCACATGCGCAGTTGGAATACCAAATGCCTTTTTAGAATATTGTTTAAAATATATTCTACAATGAATTGTGAGTGACCAACTTTAACCGTCTTTTGCCAATCTTTGAAACACATCTGACATTTTGGGGAAAAAACCCTAACTCTTCCCTTGTGACTTCCAACTGCCAAACTATCCCTAACTACAAATTTTTGCTCAATATGTTTTTGTACAATCATAAAAACCATTTGGACACATTCACATGCTTCAAAGGTTGTTGCCCAAAAAAACCCACAAAAATGTAACAAAGAAGTTTGTGAAATCCACTTGTCCACAGAAAATATCACAGTACAAGTTGGTTTAATATTACCCTCAATAATTACTTTGCCGGTTTTTATTGATACTTCCCAGTATGAAGTTTTCCAGGCAACCCCAGAACTTACTTCCCTGCCACCCGCTTTGATTTCAAGTGCAGTTGTGATAATAAACTGCTTTAATCTTTTATATTTCCCCTCAACAGCTGTTCAAGGCGGGATGTTTCTTTTCTAAAGTAAATTGCCTGAGGCAAAGGCTTGATGACATTGCAGCACTATTGCCATGAAATTGTTACAGTGTTCCTAAGACGTGTATGAAAACAACGGAAGTCAAACGATAGGTGGTCATTAACAATGACACATTTTGCATGTGACACAGAAAGGTACGGTACTGTACAATGACATGTACCGGTACGCTAACGGAGATGAGGCTTTTACAGGTCTTTATGGGCCTCATTCAGAGTCGGCCATATTGGATTGAGAGGGAGTTGAAATATTCATTTTTGTAAGTAATGACGTTATAAATTAATATCAGTCTGCTCTGAAGAATAATTTAAAACTTGTGATTAAACATACATGTGTACTCTAATGTTAAGCCACATAAAAAAAAAGGAAAGTGAGGCTATAGTGAATAAATAGTCTGGCACCATCCCATTCAACAGTTCACAAAATGATGATAAAAATCCAAAACAACATCCGTAAAACGTACTCAAAAGGGACTGTATACACGTTTTACTTACACATCATAACCATACATGTACAAATGTACAAATGTATGTATGTCAAATGTGTCGGATCTGGGGTCTCTGGTCAGTTCGAAATTCCGACCCTGCTTTTTTTTTTTTTTTTTTTTTTTATTTTTCAAGCTTGTATGTGACACATATTTTACAATTTTTTTGGTCATTTTGTCATTATACATTAATTGTATCCCCTACATGGGTGTCCTGGGCATGTTTCAAAAGTGGTAATCATAGAGGTAAAAATTAAAAGCCCCAAAAAATAATTAAAATTATTATTTTTTAAATTAATTTAATTTTTATTTTAATTAAAAAAAAAATTTTTTTTTTTTTTAAAAAAAAAAGTTTTTATAAATAATAAATGAAAGTTAAATTAATTCATGGCCGAAACAAAATTTTTTTATTAAAGAAAACCCTTCTCATAATAAGTACAAATTCCTTATCTAATCTTTTTTCTTAAAAACAATATCTTTTCTTTCACAATCCATTAGATCATTATTGCATCTGCTCCATTGCATCATTATCTGTTATTCCGAAATAATTTTGTTGATTTTTTTCGTTTCCGTCCGACAAGAAGGTTGTTAAAATGTTTTCTTTTTTAATTTACTTGTTAATAAAAAAAGGCAAATATTAATAGTATCAAAATATAGACTCATATATGCCTGGCAAAAAACTTTTATGTTCACCTTGTCACCTCTTCGAGATAAAGTGAATAAAGATTTTCCCCGTCCGACATGCGAATCGGACAGATATGGATCGTGATGGATATGTCATTCCAAGATAGTTGTTACATTCCAAGATAGTTGAAGCCTAAGGGAATTGTATTAATAAATTGTTCATTAAGGGATAAAGAACTTTTACAAGTTAAATATGTTTCTTTGCTCATTTCAGTACCATCAAGCACAAAACCCAGTACAGCAGACAGTAATTCCGTCATTCATCATGCAAAATTAAAAAAAGTTGAAAAGGCTGACTTGTTTGGCAGCCTACTGACCAGTTGACCAGGTCACACCTTTCAATAATTACAAACAAAAAAATTACAACAACCTAGATTCTTCTGAATTAAAATTAAACTGTGCAATGTGTGTTATTATAATCATGTACATTTTATTCTTTTTCTTTAATGATATTTTTGCTATTTTTTTGTTAAAGTAGTGAGAGGTTCGGTAGACATTATTACAATGTATAGGTGTGGGAATTTAAACTGCATCCATGTAATTTGGTGTGTGTGTGTACTGCAGATGTGTGTGTATATTTCATACTATATATACTGTTATATGTTTTTAATATTATTATAGCAACAAACATGTCTATGTTAAATTATGAAATTAATAATTGAAAGTATCGTTATAATGTGTCAGAGCAGTGAAACAATGCTGTTAGCTGTATAATGCTCAAATGCACAGGAGCATCACCATGCCAAGAGAGTGCCATCACATCAAGAGAGAGAGAGAATTATACAATCAGGGAGCAATTACATAAAACACAAAACAAGGAGAAGAAATGAAAACACAAACAGGGATAAATAGAACACAAAAAAAGTGTGCCAAAATAAAGCTGTGTAGCCCCAAAGCCAAAGCTATTTTCCCATCATTTTTTTTAATTTTTCCACTCCTAACCCTAACCTCCCTAGGCGGGGGCGGATCCAGGAATTTTTCGCCGGGGGGGGGGTGTTTCTCTGGGGCAAAAGATCTGAAATATAGACAGGGTTTTTGTTCTCTTGGTACCCTCTGGGGTTTGCATGCTTACTGGCAATAGCATGTATTATTAACATTATATACCATGTTGTATCCTACAAAATAACATGTATACATGTACATGTATGTATGTATGCCCTCTTGTATTAAGCTCTTGTGCATATTTGTGCAAAAGCGCCTATTAATTTTAAAAAATTAAAAAAAATGGGGGTCGGGAGGGGAACATTTTTTTTTTCTTTTTTTTTTTTTAAAAAAGCCAAATTTTTTTACAGAGCTGGGTTTTTTTTTAGCCCGTCCCGTAATCTGTTTTTTCCCCCCCACCCACAATATTGTACAAAAGTCCTTTCTTTTCGTATTTTGCTTGGTCCTTAGTGAATGCCCAAAAGTGCTCAATGCGAAATTTATTGTTTAATTATGAATTAAATATATTGTTATTAAATATATTTTAAAGAAAATTTAGTATTTGTTTGAATGCATTTGTCAGAAAATTTAGACATTGTACATGACCTTTTGTCAGCTAAAAAAAAATGTCTCTGAATAAACCATGTCGAAGATTGATCCTAGGATGTGTAAACTGGAGGATGTAAAACTGGATTTAATGAAATGTGATATTGAGTGGATTTTGTCGGACTTGATTGGACAATAATAATCTTTCACACAATTGTAAAAAGCTTGAAGTGTAGTTGGGTAGCACATGTGTGTATTATAAAGCACAGTCACATTAAAATTAAGTTTCTTCAAACTTTGTTTTGGGTAACAAACTTTGTTTCGTCCCGAACATAGTGATTCCGTCCCGACATGATTTGGTCCGGCTTAACATGGTGAATATTCAATAGAGCATAACTGAATATGTATACGTATTAAGTGAAAAAATTATATACTCTTATACGTAGTGATATTAGAAAATTTCTACTCAAAACACATAGAAAAAATCTGAAATTGTTTCTGAAATTCTGAGGAGGCTCATTTCTATCGATTCCGTCCGACATGTACACGATAAAGGTCCGACAAACACACATTTAAATGTAAGAACAGACAAAATGTGGTGTGTTTTAATAATAATATTATTGGTTGAAATGTATTAATATCTTTATTGTTATCTTTTGTGCAAATTAAAATTTTAACATATTTTTAATCAAAAATTGTTACATTTTGTTTTTTATTTTTGAAACATGCCCTCCTTTTCCTTGGGACTTTGCTGCATTCCCTTTTGCCCTTTATCATTGCTCCTTGCCACAAAAATTTGAGGCCAATGCGGCAATAGAGGGCGCTCTTGAGAGGTGCGTGTGTAGAACATGCACACCTATGAATAGATGCGTATGAATGAATATTTGTGTACCAGCATGTATTGGTGGGCAGGCTGTGCAAGGAATGTACACTGAAGAATTTGCATCAAACACAAGATCCACCAGCATGTGGGCAAATATTCCAAATTCATTGGAATTTCCTAATACGTATGTTATGGCATGACAAATGGACCATCCTCTTGTGGAACTTACATTTTGTAAGACCACCATCTTCAAACCCAATATTCACAACTAAGTCACTCTCAATCTAAAAATTCTAAGTGTAACTGTAATGGTACTTGGAACCAAATCCTAACAATGAACAAAAGACTTGAACTAATCTAAAACAGCAAAGGACAAATGTGCACTGATTCATTGCTTAATCAATAAGGCCTTGTTTTGCAATGACTCAGTGGTTTGCATGACCACTAACTCTCCACTCAACTGCTATAGTACTTACTATTTGTTTATTTTAAGATTGTTTTTAGTTATTCATGCCGGTAAGATTTGCCGATGTGCTTTCACTGTGTCAAAATTCCAAAATTAAGATGCACTCTACGAAAATGTCAATTGTGTTTGACAACAGTTTCTGCAAATTTACTTTGTGGAATCGTTTATTTTGAAATTAATGTTTAATTTTAATCAAATGTGTCATGGTTGGGCTGGCAAGAAATTTCGAAGCGTGCGCCACCATTTCTGTTCAATGCTTGCCCTGGATGGTTGCAAATTTACCCCACATCCTACACGGAGGTGAGAGCAATCGAACGAGGTCGTTCTCAAATGACACTGGAGGACGATGATTTTCATTGCTTGTTTGAAAACAAAGAGAATTTCAATCCAAAATGCATTTAACCTACTGTTGATTTAGTTTGTTCACAAATTGTGAATTGTCAAAATCACATACGATACATACATGTATGTAAAACTTGTATTAGAGTTTAAATTCGCTTTGAGACGGAAAAACGATAAAGTCACAAACCCGTACGTGTAAACTACAGGAGGCCTGTATGTAAACTACATTGTCAACATTGTCTGTTCAATTTTTTTCCAAAATTTTAAGATAAAAAAAAACAATTTAGCAAAATCTGGGATAAAATATTTTCTAGATTCATTCTTTTAAGGGTTTACAAATGAAGTTTCAATTGTACATTTTGTAAATTACAGTCTATTTAATAATGTTATGTTATGGAAATGTACTTCACCCATGATCTCTGTATAACTTCTTTGTGTCTGTATCAAAGATTTCCCCATTTCCATTCCATTCTTGTGATTATATTATGTTCCTCGTCAACAATCCTCCTCCCCCCCAAAAATTGTTTTGACACGGACGCTTCAGCGGTGTCCTTAATCCGCACATTCAAGATGACACGGCTCCCTGTAGGGCATAAGCAAGCTGTCTGTCGGCCATGTTTGATTCAGGGCACACGGACAGCACGTTTATCATAATGCATGGCGCTGGCATGTTGTATATATACCCGGTACTTGCCACGCTGAGTCGCTGACAGACACAAAGATACAAGTACGCATGTAGAGTACATGCAGTTTTTCATCTTTGTGTGTGTTCGCTCGGCACTATTAAATTATAGCAGTGTTACAGCTTAAGCGTTGCAATTTTTATGAATTTTGTGACGATGTGGGGTTCGGGGCCCGCTCTTTGGTAACCCACTCAACATTTGCATAGGATAAGGAGTGGAAACATGCACGCATTTGTGACAACGAATACGGAAAAATTGAGAGAAAAAAACAGTAGACGTACTTCAGAAAATGAATTAAATTTTTAATGGGGATGAATTATTTATTCTACCAGTACTGTACGTCAAGTACATACGAAAATATTTATCATGATAGAAATTTGCAGGTACACAGGTACATTTGGGCAAATATAAAGTAAACAAAATCTATGATTTTACTGGAAAATTGATCATGCTTTAGAAGTAAATCCTATGATTATTTTGTAGGCAAAATTGCAGGCAGTTGAATTTGCGTTTAAATTTCTGATTTTGAGTGGGCAAATACATCATTTTTTGCTTTGGCTTTTTCACCTTTTATTTTATACACTTACAATTTCTTTTGCAACAAAATTCAAAATTCAAACAGAATCCTAAATATTTATTAAAAAAAACCAAAAAAAAGATTGAAAATTGACTTCATATTTTTTTTAAATTTTTTTATATTGTTTATAATAGAAAATTAGATACCCGTACATTGTAATTGACCCTTTTAAAATTGACTTTTTTCTTTTGGATGTGTATGCACGAGTGCGTGGCTTTTCTCTCTGAAAACTGGATTATCTCCATCAAGCTACTTCAGTCAAGTGGGCATTTCTCTGCATATAAATCAAAGCGACCTTTGTCCCATTAATAGGACATGATGACAAGCGTCTAAAATTCAGAAATAGTCTCCCAGCGACTTTTTGACTCCTAAATTCAAATTGCATTTCTGGCTTGATCCAGTGACCAGAAATTCAGAGTGTTTTGTCAACAAAGTGACCCCACTCAACCAAGAACTATGCGGGTTGTCCCGAACGCCATGCGCATAAATTACCGTGTGAGTGACAAGAAAGCTGTTGTAAAAAAACATCTGTCTTGAATCTAGCAGTTCAGTGGAGCATAAACACACATAATGTGTAAATGACTCCAATGTGATAATTGCCACTCCAATTTTGAATGAAATATTTCAAAAAAGGATGAATTTCTCATCAAAGTCAAACCACAGCGATAATTTCTGAAATAAACTGACAAGTTTGTTGATTAGGACTGACCGTTCACAAATCGCACCCTCACCAGCGACAGAAATGTAATAAATAACATGTTAAGGGTGAATGTACATGATTGACAGTGTACACATATATTCGTGTAGGCATCATTGGGAATATCGTCTCTTGATTGTTTATTCGTCTCTTGATTGTTTATATAGTGCATTTAGGTTTTTATTTACAGCTGCCAATTACTAGTTCTTTCATAAACCACTCACAAATTTTTTGGGGGGATAACAAAACAACCGCAGAGGATGAAATAAGACAAAAAAAAATTCTGTGTACATTTGAAAGTGAGATGTACATACATGTATGTACTGGTTATGGTTATAGTACCGGTACATGTACATGTACATGTGCCTGACACCCATTTAAAATGCACTATTCCCAGTACATCTTTGGACAAACACCGTTCATGGACGGTTAAAATATTTGATGCAATGTTTTTTAATGGATTTGTTCAATTGTTGATTGAATATTCTCTAATACTTTCTGCTTGATGTTTTTACTTTTTCTGATTTGTTTATTTACATATAATATACAGGTTGGGACTCTGTCGTGACTGTACATTTTATTGCAAATAAATCAACCAAATGTAATAACAAATGCATGTAATTTCATTCTCTGTAACTGTTTATTTATACAATCACCATTAAACCACAATATAGAGTATGGAGTAGTTCTATAGTATTATAGCCCAGTGTTGATAAAAAATAAAAATGTAATACTTGCGTTGTGAATTTGTGAAATGTCATGAATGTGTTTACCTTTGAAGCGATGTCGTTTTTCAGCGCCAGCATCTGTAGGAGCGGGTTGGGCATCATCATTAGCGGCGTCACCATGTGTCCGCCGGCCCCAAGACCCACGTGGTTCATTTGGTTGCTGAACATTTTACCCGTCATGCCCGTCTTGTTGTGGGGCATCGATGCTGCTGCTGCGGCGGCCGCTGCGGCCGCCATTGCTGACGACAGCTTCAGGTCTTTCATCATGTCGGGAAATTGTTTTTTTCAGAAGTTCGGATGGAACTGCTGCCTAGCGTACTGCCGGCAAGCAGTCAACAAATCAACACTCGGAAATAGACTGCAACCAGCACGAAGTGCACACCTTATAGAAATATCCTGAATGTCGTTTCGTGGATGTTTTAAATACAAATCAGAAAGGACAGGAAAGAAGCAGTACTCAGTAGTCAGGATTTGAGGCAGACAAAGGCCGGTGTGTGATTCGACTGATGAGTACCATACATGTACAGCATTATGTTGATATAGCTGTTGTGCATCCCATTGCGGTTGAACTGTGAGCGGGTCAGTCGGTAGGCGGTATATGGCACGCCGTCGTCAGCTTTCTTACTCCTTCTTCCCGGTACGTGCATGCAGTTCCTATACTAGTGCCTCTCAATCTGTTCTCCCGATGTATTTGATCCTTTGCATGGTTTAAAGTGGGCACGAGAGTTCGTTGGCCAAGGCTAGCCGAGCCTACTCGGGCTCAGTCACACAGCTGGACTTCCTGGCGAGAGACTTGGGCTGGCTCTGTCATCTCATCTTAGTGAGGTCAAGACACATGGCTCGGCTAATATTCCTTTACACTTTACACTCCAGCCATACCCAATAAATCAGTACACGCAGTACACTCTCACTGTAGCTTGTGGCTAGCACCGCACAATGACAGAAGTGTAGCCTAGACACCATACACACACAGGCACCACACTGTCCAACAGTTATTAAAAAATCCCGAGAGCTGAGGGAACATTTATAATCAGTTGGCTTATGGTGAGGTCGGTAATTGCATACTGGGTGGTTTCCACGAAGCCCTGCTGTACAGTGCACCAGTGATTGACCAGCTAACTGCACAAGGTGTGAATGAATGTCCACACTGTTTATCCCCAAAGTCTTGTTTTCTTTGTCTGGCTGTTGTTTATTGGTGCTACTACCAGGAAAAATAACATCCACTGCTGGCCCACACCACACACCACACAAGATGACAGAGGAGGATTATGTGTATGGTGCACATGTACTAGTAGTAATCACAAAACAAGGCATACCCTGTCTTATTAATATGCAAATGAGGAATAAATGTATTGGGAAAGCCCCTCATCACCTGGTTGTAGGGGAACCCAATCCTTCAATCTCTTTGTGAGGGTGGTTTTAGGGAACATCTTTTGTGACTCCAGACACAGCGAACAACCCCCATTCACAATGGCCCACGAGGCGAAGTTTCTTTTGTATGGCTTGCAGATGGCAAGCCAGCCCAACTCACATGGTTCAATCCAAACCTTTTTCAGAGGTGATTTAAATGACAATGGGGGCTGTTGCAACAAAGGACTGGCGCACTTCAGGCACGTGCCATTTCCAGCAATAGGGTCTGGGTGTTGCAATAGGAAGGATATTGCATAGTGAATTATGTAAATACTAGAACGCTGTTTGTTAATTCCCACCATAGTATGGGCAACTGGGTATCAGTTAATTTTTTTTTCTGCTAGCTTGATTTATACTGTTATTGCATTGTGCATTTTTTTTGTAATCTGATAATGTAATTCAGCCTGGCCTGTGCGTCACTATTAAGTAGGAATTTTTATCTTATTATGACTCTTATTACAATATAAATGGAATTTCACCAGAACAATAACATGAGTACTGGCCAATGCACATACATGTAGTTCAGTAATGAAAATACATAATTCTACTCATATTTTAAAATCTAGTAAATGAACAAATCTTCGCTCTATGTACAAGAACATGTAAGGGTTTGTGACTTGTGTATTGTTATAAACATGTACACGTGGCACAGGTCCGCTTGTTAATTGGAATTTTGGATATGCAGCTCAGGCCAAATGTTGGTTTAATTAAATATTTTCCCCTCTCAGTAATAAATGTTTGGCCTTATGCCCTTCATTGTACTGTTGTGATTTAATATGTGATGTCAATCTACCTACTGTTTAAAAAAAAATTAAAAAAATCAAATATGCAAGGCTTTGAGAAATATACTACAAAGGGCAGCAAAAAAATGGAATAAAGAACAGCTACATGTATGCATTATGGAAATAAATGAGTGAGAAGTCCTGTATTGGGACTTTAACTAAAATTTATTGTTCAGAAATTTCCTGAATTTTATAAACAGAATTGATGCATTATAGAAAAAGTGCATGAAAATGTCCGTAATTATTTCACATACAATTGCGCATGTAAACGAGCAATGCAGTGTTCAAGATAACGTTTAAAACCAATCAAGATTCAAAACTTTAACAGCTCTTGGTAATAGACCATTATCATGCTGCGGCCATCTTGATTTTTTTTTCCATTGAAATCACATAACCAAAGCGAGGCTGGAAGAGAAAATAGTCTGGCTCCTTTTTGCACAAAAAACATTATCATTCATTACTTTTATTGGATACAGGGAACATGACTGAAATGGTGGCAGCATGATAAAGGTCTATAGCATATATACAAAACCAAGTTTTTAAAACAGTTGTCTCAAAACACTAGCAAGACATCAGTCAAAACTTACCTAGGCTTCACATTTACACAAAGAAAGTGGAAGTGTTTTATCAGGGTTTCTGTGTGGCTCACGTTTAATCAGACGGTTGTGGACTTTGGTAATGGTTTTTATCTTGATCAATATTTGTCTGTAATCTCAATAGCTGTATACTAACTACTGTACAGTGTACTTTCATCAGCAATAAAGAAGACAAAGCAATGTGTTAACTTTACTGCTGATAAACTGCGGCTAATATGTCTGTTCCTTGCTCTATGGTCTGATAAAACATGCCTGAGACGTACTGTACATATTAGTAAAAAGAGAGTGTTTAGGCTCAAAAAAAAGTCTCCGGTTTCTGGTATGGAGCTTGCCCAAAAAGTGGTGCGGCGACGCGGCTTTTTTTTTTTTTTTACCTGATTTTTTTGCTTCAAATGTCGGCTGATGACTGCAAATGGTGCCCGACTAAACTTAGTGCAAATATATGGGAGTCCAGAGAGGCCACATAAAGCTTATTCTCGACCATAACCCAATCTAAAAACATGTTAAAATTGTGCAGCAGCAGGATTCCAGTCAAACCAGTGAGTTTGGCGGTTTTGAGACATCATCTTTTATTGAAAAAAACCCTTTTTCATTTTGCCGACACGTATGGCTACGGCGACGCGCGCGCATACCAGAAACCGGAGATTTTTTTTTTTTTGCCTTATGTTAGATTGCTTTTGATGCACGAAAATGTATAGAGATTTTCAACACAACCCATTATATGGATTTCCTGTGCTATCATAGCATTTCTACGTGATCTGAAATATCAACTCAAGCATTTAAAGGGAATGTACCGGTACAACATTTGCTCTTGCTGCAATTTTCAGTAGTAAATGGATTTGGGGGATTAGAAATGTTATAGCAAATATTGGTAAACTGACTTGTTTCACGTTTTGGGCTTGAAGATGCTGGAAAAACCACGAAAACCAATCATTGTTGTCTGGTTCACTGACCCCACTTAACATCAAACAGAGCAGTTTGTCAACTTTGGGGAATTGTAAGGTCAGAGAATCAGTCTAGCAGGCTTGTACCCCTCCACACTCACAGGTGTGTAATCAATTGCAAAGAAAATGTGGAAAAAAATAATTATGAAAAATTAAGAGCAGTTTAAAAAAACACCCAGTTTTCTCCAACGCTGGTCAGTCACCTAGTATACCACGTGACTATAAGTATAACATTACTGCACATTATCTGTCTTCCGTTTACAAAATTTTCATGAACAACTTTACAAATTGTTACAAACAATTTTTGTTAAGTTTTTCCTTTCTTTTGTTTACTCTTTTCTTTATTAAGTTTTTCCTTTCTTTTGTTTACTTTTTTCTTTAACTTAAAATTTGGTAAACACATATTTATAAATTTATGGGAAACTTAGGGGGCTCATTCTTGATCAATTTTCGATCGAGACAAAGCCTGTTTTCCCATAACTTTCGTCAAGAGTGCATTTACCGACGACGGCATGGCATTTGGTAAATTTTTGGTCAAATATTTTTAGTCAATTTTCGGGGACAGACAGACAGACAGACAGACCGACCGACCGACCACCAAGTAACATGTAGAAGCTCCTGCCCGAGCTTAAAAAATCTGTTTGTTCTCAAACATGGCTAGTCTAGACAAGCTCTTAAAACGAAGTAGACAACAGTCGATTAAGACAATTTCAGTCGATTACAATGTCCCCCGTTTTGTCTTCATTATTTGGTTACATTCTAATGTCTGTCATTTTGCTTTAACTTTGTAATTTCCGTTTATTAGAGTGCTATTAAAACAAAAGACAGCATGTAGCAAATAACATGTTTTCAAATTCCCAATTTAGTTTTAATAATGTTAATGTATCTGCTGCACTTTACAGATGACGTCTGTACTTTTGTCTTATTAGCTGCACGCAGCTCAACTGCGTGTGTACCGAGCATGTCATATCTAGTTTGACAAGACAGCAAATGTGGAAATTATGACACTTGTGACGCTTGTACTTTCCCCAGCAAGCCAACGACAAACGAGCATCTATTAAAAATAAGTGATGTCTGTCACCCGAGATGAACGAGTCGCGAGCGAGTATTATTACAAACTCATCTTGCTCCCTAGCTTGACTGACAAAAGATTATGATTTACAGCCAAGAATCATGTAAACCTCAAATCACCCGTTTGGACGTTTAACGCTTTTGGAAAATTTGAAGGAAAAAAATATTTGCCTCCTATTATTAATATGCCAACCCACACACGGCAGCACTTACAGGGTATCTGTACTTGTTAGGATATTATTTTTGAAACGTATTGAATAATATTTTTTAATGAATGAATTTGGTTTTCCCAATTTTACATGAATGCCCACAAATTTTCTCCGAGTTACATGTAAATGCCATATGCTCCCAGAACATTTCCTAAAATGATGAAACATTTATCACTACTTTGAAGGGAAACACATACATGTCTAGTTTAGGTAGGCCCATAAAAGTTAACAGTGTACATGCATTTGTACCGGTCTGGTACCTGTACATTTGAATTTATTATCTTTCTGAAATCTCTTGATCTGAACTGTATACCGGTACATGCATGTATGTGATGGGATTTTTAAATTCTTCAACATTTTATGTCAAGTAATTTATATAAGAAAAAAAACCACACAAACAGGGGGATGTTTGTTGATTAATGTTAGTTCTTGCTGCTTCTGGTTGCCATGGTAACAGTTGGATAATTGTGCTAATTGTCAGGTTTTGCTATTCTGTACTTGTCATAATAAATGTTGCCCTTCATTACCGTCATCAAGAGGAAATGAATGCTCGGCCATCTTTGCGTCAAAATGACAATGGAAAAAAAAAAAGAAGCAATACAAAGACTCCCCCCCCCAAAAAAAAAATAACCACACCGGTATAAGAACAAAAGAAAATGATGAAAATTTTTCTCCACTCAAAATAATAAACTGAATTCGAAAGTTTATTTATAGGATCAAATCCACATGTTTAATAATATGCACGCATGGACGTGTATGTACCCTACATCATTAGAAAAATTGTCAAGCGTGTACACACATGTGTGTCCTTCAGGATTCCGAAAACTGAAAATTGATCTAGCAAATCAAAATGACACATCATATTTTCAGTCAATTTTGGGCAGTGCTTTTAAAGCTAGGGCTCGAAGGATGCCCCCCCCCCATTTTTTTTTTACTCCTTTCACACAATCTCCCGAACAAAAGCCTTGTTCATCATTAATTCATGCTGAAGCATTTGTTTTTCTCAAATGATCAGCTTTTTTTATATTTTCATTTTCTCCGGTAATTGATTTTGAAGGGGGGGGGGTGAAAAAAACCACAGATTGACTTCTTTCTCACGATCTCCCGCAACAAAAGCCTTGGTTTCATTAATTCACGCTGAAGCACTTTTCAACTGTTCAGTTTTTTTTATTATATCTTAATTTTCCTCGGTAAATGTTTTTGGAGAAGGGAGGATGTGATGGACACAATGCATGCAGTTCTGCCGAGATTAATATGCCCTTGGGGAAATATTGGGATGATTTCTTAAGCGGGAAAATAATATTCAATACAATAGCCCCTATTGTTTCTTTTTTAAATTAAAGGGCAAAAAATCCAATCTATTCAAAATGTTTTCAATACTCTTCTGTGTCTTTGCTGTTGTTCGTGAAATGAGGATTGACAAATAAATTAAACAGCCGATTATTTTTTAATCATTATCAAAGATTTTCGAGTGGAAAAAATTGAGAGGAAACTGAAACATCCTTGGCATTTGCAAATTACTGAAAATATTTACATGTAAATGGGAGTGTATGGATCATAATGTTCACTAATGGTACATGTAGAGTTTAATTACAGGCACGTGGTACATGTACATTGTAACATTATATTTTAAACCAATAGTTAAAGTAACTTTTGTTTTCGATTAAAAACTCTAAAAAATGAAGGGGAAAAAAGTTACTGCTCTCTGCATACTGACAAAGCTTACATTTTAAAATGTCACAGGGCTCAAAAACATATTCATATGCCCGAAAGATAGATGTTTGTCTTATCAAAACCTCAACTACCTTTTAATTTTAAAGGGAATGTACAATATTTGCTTTTGTTGCAATTTTCAGAAATAAATGGATTTGGTATGTTAGTATGTGATAGCAAATATTGTGAAACTGACTTGCTTCACGTTTTGGCTTCGGAGATGCTGGAAAATCCAAGAAAACCAACCATGTTCTTGTAAGTTGTAGCCTGGTTCCCTGACCCCACTTAAGATTAAACGGAGCTGTTTATAGACTTTGGGGAATTGTAAGGTGAGAGAATCAGTCTAGCAGACTTGTACCCCTTCACAGGTGTGTAAACAATTTCAAAGAAAATGGGGAATAACTAAATATGAAAAATTAGAAGCAGGTTTTGTAAATAAGCCAGTTTTTTTTCAACGCTGGTCAGCTGACCAGCGTTGGAAAAATAAATTTTTTCTTGAAAATATCAGCACACCAGGAGCCATAATTTTACAGGATGCTTTAGACTGTCATTCCCGAACAATCCAGTAAGGTATTTTCGTGATAATTTGATCATTTCGTTTTTTGATGTTTGCAAATGTTGAATCTTCCAATTTAAAAAGTCACATAAAAGCTACATACGCATGAAAAAAAATACTTCACAGATTACGAATAACCTAAAACATTGCGCTAGTTTGCCACGACCCAAGCAGTTATAATTAAATTAGTAAAGCTTTTAGCTGCAGTCCTTAAGGCAGCCGCTGCATGTAATTCAATAAAATACAAGAATGTGAAGAAATGCTTCTAAAAGCATGTGCAACTGACGTCAGCATATAGACACTGAACGAGAACAGTTGACATTGTGTAGTGCCGGGACACTTCAATCGCTGAACAACACAAAGCCCCGAACAACAAAAATTTCAATACACAGACCATGCCAGCGTGCCCACACAAGCAATGGCTTTTATTGATGCGACACAAAAGAAATCTTTACAAAAGCGCTCATGCATAAACATGAGGCCCTTTGTGGCCCTACACTGACTGTGTGTGAGTGGTCCAAAGTTTGGTTCCAGGTGACTGGCTCAGAAGGGCCAAGCGAGGGCGCTAAATACATGTAGGCTGCAAAAACTTCAGCAGGGAAGTGTTCAACAACTGTACACCTTTTCTCTTCACTGACAATCCCAATTGATTTTATCAACAAAAACATTTTGACATGTGAACTTGTTAAATGAAATCTCTAAGGACGTTTTTTTTTCCTTGGAACTTTCAAAAGCCTCTACTGTGCAAGATGAACATCAACTTTCAAGGAGTATCGGTACATTGTATTTAAACAAGACTACTAGTAGCGGGACTCTATTTTCATCAATCGTGTAAAAAACTTTTTAAAAAATTGTTGATTTTGTGTAATCAGGGAGGAATTGGGTGAACTTAAAGTTGGGTTGGGAAAATGGTTACAATAAAGTGGTTTGAATGTTAAGGAAATAGTTTCATCATTTACTTGCTAAGAATTGACGTGAGTTTCCTGGAAATTCTCCAAGAAAGTTACCAAAACAAGCCTCTTAACAGCTGATTTTATCATTAGAGTAAGTCACGTTTCAACAAATAAACGAAACAAACATGTACAATGTATACGTAAAAAAAACCTTAAAATGTAGAGTTGCGTTTTACAGAGGTCATGGGCATACGTGTAACCCCCTAAATAGTTTCTTTAAATGATGGGATTGAAATCTTTTGATCAAGTTGCAGTTTGTGGGTTGGTTGTCTGCCCACTCATTTGGGTTAGTCACGTTTCTCGCTTGCAGCAAAACATTTTTACTTTTTATTTTTTTTATTCAGGGGTCATGGGCATGACCTACAAATCAGGGTGCTTCCTCGGAAGCCTAACCACACTAAATCCAACACAGTCTCGCATCTGTTCTGTCTATACATCATACGGTTGGGGTTGGTTCCTAACCAACCAGAATCTGATCGCATGAGGGTCAACGAACCTTGTCTTCAACTTTGTCTCAGTATATACGTAAAAACTCCACTCACATCATTTCTGTAAAAAAAACGGAATGATAGGCCCCCCAAAAAAGTCTCCGGTTTCTGGTATGGAGCTTGCCCCAAAAAGTGGTGCGGCGACGCGGCTTTTTTTCTTTTTTTTTTACCTGATTTTTTTGCTTCAAATTTCAGCTGATGACTGCAAATGGTGCCCGACTAAACTTAGTGCAAATATATCAGAGTCCAGAGAGGCCACATAAAGCTTATTCTCGACCATAACCCAATCTAAACACACATTAAAATTGTGCAGCAGCAGGATTCCAGTCAAACCAGTGAGTTTGGCGGTTTTGAGACATCATCTTTCATTGAAAAAAAAAACTTTTTCATTTTGCCGATGCGCATGGCTACGGCGACGCGCGCGCATACCAGATACCGATGGTTCTTCTTTCAAGTCAATAGTCATGAGTCAATTAGAATCAGGAACTGGTAAAGTTTTAGCTATAAAAATGTGAGGTGTTCTGGCAGAATTTGGCAGAAGTCGTAATGAGCTAGGGTTTGCAGGTACTGTTAGGAAAGAGAATAAAATTCTCCTTGCAATACTGTTTGTTGCACTTCAATCGGACATTCTGTTGAAAAGTTATGGCTGTTTATTAAAGGGAATATACAACATTTGCAAACATCGAAAAACAAAACTACCAAGTTTTTACGAAATACCTCGCTAGGATGTTGGTAAATGACAGTCTAAAGCATCCTGTAAAATTATGGCACCTGGTGTGAAGTCATTTTCAAGAAAATTGTATTTTTGTATACATTTCCAACGGTGGTCGGCCGACCACCGTTGGAAAAACCTAACTATTTTTCAACTACTGCTCCAAATTTACCTTTTTTTTCAGTCCAAATTTTGTTTGCTATTGGTTACATGTTCATGAACGGGTGCAGGCCAGTAGACTGGTTCCCTTACCTTACAATTTTCTGGCATCTATGAATTGATCCATTTTTACCTTTAGTGGAGTCAGGGAACCAGACTACTTGAACATTTTTGTTTTTCTTGGTTTTTCCAGCATTTTCGAACACAAAATTTTCAAACATGTCAGTGTAACAATATTTGATCTATTATACTAACCCCTCCAATAGTTCATTTCTGAAAATTACAGCAAAAGCCAATGATGTACATTCCCTTTAAAAGAGGCATTCGAACACAATGCTGATGACGCCTGACGCTCACGCGATATTTGGCTTTGTGCATATTCAGAATAAAATTCATGGTAAGGCCTGACCTTGATCAGGGAGAACTGCACTGACAAGAGGTGTGCAATTTGACAAGTGAAGAGGAACATGTAATAAGTCTGTCATCCTTCAGATAATGAAGTACATGTATTCACAAATCTCCTAATGAAATCCCTGAAACACGGACGTACGTGTATTTGGTTTCAGACCAACGAAGTACTTATCAGTAAAGTGCCATAAAGGCAAGCATGGGTGATTTTTCATAATTTTTTTTGGGGGGGGGGAGGGATTTTCTACTCATTTGTCCTCGACAAGTGAGGACACTTGTCCGTTCCGTTACCAACGTTTGACGTATCTCAGCATGTCAGCAATGCAAATTTTATGCAACCCTGTGCGCCTGCCCATCAGAGTCGACTAGAAATTGTGACGTTGTTTCAATCAGATACATGTGGACTAAGCTGTTGATTAGTCAAGTTCGCTGAGATGTTTTTGTAATACAACAACCAGTTACAGAAGACCCAATAGAATAGAAGGCGGCCGCTGAATGGTCAGAATCTCCAGGTCAAGACACAGTCTTGCTTTGCATAGTTAATTGCCGAATCTGCTTGCATATATCATATCAATTACCATGGACCTTTGCTGTGCATTGTGTGCAAAGGTGTATTCCATAGACTTGGTCACTTGCCGATACCGCTGGGCGAGTAACTCGATTACTCAAGTACTCACAAGTCATTTTTCCTGCTTGTGGTTTTTCATCTACTCGAGTACTCGTCCTTGCACGAGTAGACGCAGGTACAAGTTTGCAAGTAGCAATTTAGGGTTTAGGGTTCACGGCGTAATACATCCCCAGCAAACAGGGAATCACTCCCTCCACCTCTCTCTCCCTAGCAAAAAGAAATTTAAGTACATGACCAAAAACGTCGCACAGTAAGGATATCTCAGCACTGAAGAATGAGCTGTAGTGACTCGCACGTTATTTTCACGTAGATTTTCCCGTCATACTAACTTATTTTCATTTTTTCTGCTTTAATGGGAATTTGGTTGACTACTCACGAGTACTCAACTACTCGCGAGTACTTTGCGAGTACTCAAGTAGTACAAATCCACTACTCGCCTAGGCCTACTTGGCGATCAGCTGAGAAACATTGTGTATATGGAATTTTTACTTGATAAAACCCTTTTTTAAGCTCACTTTCTTATAATTTTATCTGGTAGCTTTTTTTTTACTAAGGAGTAGGGCTTTGCTATAGAATAGTACAGGGTAGGGTCTTTACCATTACTGTATTTTATTATTTTAATGCTCGTTTTTTATGACTACTGTGATTTAAACTGTTAGGTATTTTAACTTTTTCAAATCATTTATTGTACATTAAACCGCAATTCGGCCTTCTGGTCGTGAGTGTTTGATAATAAATAATAATAATAATAATTTAGAGACTTCATTTTTCGCCCTGTCAACAATGGCTCACTCTCACACGACCCCTGACCTGTTCTTGGCAGATTGCCAGTCAGTAAACGTCCTTAACGGTCACAAGGCACAAGATCTGAACTGCAACCTGACACTCCGAATCAAATGGTTCGTTCCTATGAAAGACTTTAGTTGGCAAACCAACTGTTTTATTTTGTGTGTATCATGTAAATGTTGACTTTTGAGTTTTGAGTTCGATAGTTTAAGGCAAGATACACCATGTGTGTATGAAAAAAAAACAATTCAAAATATTTTTTCAAGCAAATGTCCGTGTTGGCTGATTTCTTATCTTTTCTTCCTTGTGGATCACAAAGAGGAACTATTCCAAACAGTAAACGGAGCAACCAGGAAGATATGTCACATATTGCGAACTTACGGTATGATGTCTGACCTCTGAAGATAAATATTCGTACAAAAAAATTGGGGTGGCAAAATTCTTTTCCCATTGCAAAAGGCTTGGTAAGCCATTGTCTTCAAATTTTTTTTGTCCTTGGTCAATTTAAAAAAAAATATTACCCTACAATCCCTGCCCAGTAACTGAGTCATCAAATCAGTTTATTTGATTAATCTTTAAAAAGTTCATCAACTTTCTTTTATGTGTCCCAAATCGACGGGCATTTTGATGAAGGGCCATGAAACTTTAACTGAACCAAAAACCATCTGGAATCTGCTTTGGAATGAATTTACTTGAAACTTGCACATTAGTTTAGGAATTTAATTGTACTGAAGTGTCCATTTTTGTGACTTTTAGACATAATTTGTCTCAAAACAAAGAGATTTCAGACATTTGTCATGAGGAACATTTCCCTTATCTGTCACTTTTACCATGGAGCTATAAAACATATAGCTCCATGCTTTCACAGCTCATACATAAATGTACATGTAATATATTCTTTAGTGCTAAAATCATGTTCATTTAGTTCAAGTCAATCAACACAATGTACACGTACATGTACATTGTAGTTAGAACATGTAGCATTCCATATGTACCGTACCATATGCTATGTTATCAGAAAATATCATTGTTGTCATGTCAATGATGACATCTTTTCTTTGAGTGAAATCCTTGAGCGAAAATATAGCACCCACATACTTCTTCAGTTCCCATGGTCTAGTTTTAACCACATTCAGTTCCAATGGTCTAGTTTTAACCACATACGACTGTACCGCCTACCGGTACGGTAGTTATCCTGCTGGTTTAGTATGGACCACAAACAGTCATTCAGTAACCCTGTTTAGTTTGTACCTCCACTCCGCTGTAATCTTGAATGAAAATTCAGCTAATTTTCCTCATGACATCACTTCCTTTAAGAAAAAATATAGTACAGACGTACACCTTTATTTCAAATTCACACGGTCAAGTAACCACATGACAGTCATTCAGTAGCCTTGTTAAGTTTATGAGCATGTACCTCCACTCTCTACAAACATTAATCTACTTGCTGTCACACCGTGTCCCCCCATGGGGACGTACCAAGGCCCTGCACATGAACTCTGTCTTGTTTAGATTCAATCATGTTTCGGCCTGCGTGCTCTCTCCATGGACAGAAATGTATACATGGTTCTTCCCATGGTTCAAGGGATAACACAACATATCAGGGTAGAATAGAATTCTAAGATAGGGCAGCGGCTTGGGGGGGGGGGGAGGGGAATTACAATGCATTCAGCACTCGACTTGAAAATTGGGTGTCCAACTTTGCCTTGAAGTATTTATACACGGTGTACTTTTTGTTAAGTTTTATTCTTTAACATACAGTCGCGCTAGAGTGTCAGACCATGGAACCATGGTCAGACGTATAGCCCATGGGCTCTGTCTGTCCATGCACCAACAAAAGAGGGCGTGTTTTTACTACTTTTGAGAGCCCCTTGGACGGGACATCGCATGTGCGTACTGTACTCGTTCGCCCGCGAAGTACGCACGACTTTTTTATTTGAATGAGCACAAAGCTAAGCCATTGCGTCTTCGTGCGTGAGCGTCAGGCATCGTCCGCGCGTGACGTTCCAATACATTCCAATTTAACTTGCGATGGTCTCCCAGACTAATCCCCGCCTTCAATAACTTTGGATCATTCGAAATACGCAGTGGATGGACCGGGAACCAGTTTAACACCGCGTTCCCACTTGAATTTGAAAAAGGTGGATCAAGATCCGGCATTTTGGTGTGATCGTTATCTTACCGCAACGAAACCGCAAGTCGCGTTCCCACTTATGCTTGATCCACCTTTTCGTACGGAAATGTTGGGTCCGAAAGGTCACTGAGTTCGGAATTACGCGCGCTCTGTGGGAGTGCCATTGTTGCATGGTGGCATGCTAGGCCAGGATGGGTCAGTTTTCAAACAGCACTATCAGAATTCACAGACAAAAATTACGCGAATTCACCAACATAAATCACGGATCCGTAGAGGATCCGTGCGTGCATAAATTAACAGGTGAAATCCAACAGAGCCGCTCATTGTGTGACATCACGGCAAAAACCAATGCATCGATAAGGGATTCCCTAGTTCTGAAGCTTCTCAATGGTTAGAAACGGTCACATGATGTACTACGACATCATTTTCCAATTTTCTATAATCAATACTTCAGATTTGTCACCTCCGTACGTACCGCGTTATCGGCACTATTCTCATCGCATACTCGTAAGCTTTTCCATGATTCTGTGCCAAAGTGAAGTCTTTTGGTGAGTGCGGACTCAGAGTCATTTATGGATGGAAAAATAAGTAAAATTTCAGGAATGAAAAAGGTTTAGTAATGGACGAACACGCAACAAAAATAAGGCCTATAGTGTAGTTTTAGGATACCACGTGCGCTTTTGCATGCGCGGTGCTAGCCCGTAGTTCAGCGGTTGTTTATTGTGCATGTTGTATACGCTGGAAATGTTCACATGAGCTACACGCCTGAAAACATGTTTCTTCGTTCATGAGACCGCAACATTTTCGCGCCACTCGTGCACCGGGCGGATGTTAACAGGTCAAATTGCCGGATCAGATCCACCTTTTGCGTTCCCATCTGATCGTGATCCGGCAATTGCCGGATCTGATCCACCAATTGGGGGATCTGTATCCTGGTCCAGAGGTGGATCAGAAAAGGTGGATCTGATCCTGATCCACCTTATAACGGTTAGCGTTCCCACTACACACAATTGCCGGATCTGATCCACCAATTGGGGGATCTGATCCGGCAATTTGGCAAAAGGTGGATCAGATCCCCCAATTGGTGGATCAAGTGGGAACGGGGTCTAAGTCTCCCCCAACTCTCCTTTTCTGGCCGTTGAAGGGGTAGTAGTTGTGCACAGAGGCCACAGGGTGTCCAAAACATGCCTTGCTCTCCCCTGGCTAAATTATTTGGCAAAGAATGGTAAACTCTTACTCTTTGACTTTTCAAACATTTTTCCAATTTATGTTTTCAGCCTGATTTTACTTTGGAATTGGGCACACTTCAGGAATGTTAAACAACTACCGGTAAGTTCCAGGGTTCGCTAAACTTTACATTCTACACGCACAAAATAAATTGAAAAAAAAATTAAAATTTACCAAATTTATCTTAATCTTTATTTTAAACTTTTTTAAATGGCATTTTACATGTCACAAGTTCAGTTTCCAAGGACAGTGCTTGCTTTGACAAATTATTGTGGCTAATATCAGTGTGCTAGTACATTTCTGTATCTATCACTGTAGATACATTTGTAAATTCTGAAGTATTTCAGACCATGAACCGGTACATGTACATGCATGAACATGTATGTCATGAACACGTACATGTATGTTTGCAGAGGGTTCTAAATGCTGTTAGACATCAATCTTGCATGTTGGGCAAAACAAGCTTGAGAAACTGCAGGCGAATATCAATATCACGGTTACAGTTTAAAACGACCTGACCTCCGCGACCTTTTGACCCCAGCCTGGTGAGAGACCTGAAAGCTGTCAAACATGATTGAGTGCGATTGGTTGGGTCTTGGGAGGGTGTGACCAGGGTATCAATAGTTGTGAAGAATGCCAACTACTTCAAGTCCCAACATAGAGCAAGGAATGGTCCCCAACCATTGCCATTGGTGAGCATGGTTTGGTTTGAGCAAGGTTTGAGCATAAAGCAAGGACCCAGCTCTGTGGTTTAAAGATATTTGTTGCCACTAGTCAAGCCTAACTATATGTACACAAGCCAAGGATAAACTTTTTGTTTAAATGTGGGAAGTTCTTCCCAAACTTTATCTGCTATTAAAAGGGCCAATCTTCAGATAATGTACTATACAGTGCGTACACAACTGGCAGGTACAACTACAGACAGAAATGTACCATTCTTTAACTTTTGGGGTCCACATTTTTTTTCCGGTCCCTGTTACATCTGACATCAATGATTTTATAATTCTGATGCACTCCTTCATGCAGTCGTCCTCCAAGAGCAATTTACATGTACATGTACCTACCGGTACCCAACCAATATGAAGTCCATATAATTTACTTGAATCATGGAAAAATTACAAAGTACCAAGGCAGCAGGATCAGAAAAAGCATCACACTTTGGACCCTCAATTTATAGAATGGCCTAAAGTTACCGCAAACATCAAATCTCAGACTCAGTTTCTCTGTCTCTGTCTAACCAATTTTTTTAAACTAAAAACCTTTTTGAGTCCCGCAATGTTTTGGAACCATCTGCAGAAAATAAATATCCGGCTTGACCCATAAGCCCTGTATATAGCTCCAATGTTAATTTTATCAGATAAATATTTTATCAGATAAATACTGTCTGTTTGCAATGTTTTTACAATTCAGATTAGACCTTTTTAAATAAATAACCTATCATGTCAGCATGCAGTTCTGAATAGTTTTTATAACAATATAGCTTTTTGTTTTCAAGCTTCTCTTTTTTTAAAGTAGGGATTTTTGCTGGTGGTTTTATACTTATTAACTTTTCATAAACTGAAGTTTTCGACTTACGTATGTAATTTTTTAAGTGTCTAAATATATGTATATTGTATTTATGTGCACATTGGGAAGAAGAATTTCACTTTTAAAGTCTTTTAATTGTGATGAAATAAAATATTGTATTGTATTGTATTGCCCCAGCACTACATGGTTATGAGTTAATCAGGGAAAATATACAAATACAATGTATTACAGGTGGTATGTGTTACACTTACAGATGCTAATGGGTTTCCTGTTTTCAATTTCATAGAAAACAATTAATTCATTTTATGGATACATTCAATTGTTCTGTACACGTATGTTCCGGTACTTGTATTATCAGTGTACGTACCACAACAGCACTGTGCACACTACATTTTGTACCACAAATTGAAACTCATTTCCTGTGTAAAACAAACAAGATTACCGGTAGCTTCATTACAAAATGGGAGAGTCATACCGAAGTCCACACTTTGTAAGTCAGTACAATATCTTTAAATTCATGTTTTTTTGCAATCACACTTTCCCTGATGTCGCAATACTAAACAGTTGGTACACGTTTACAACAAAGTTGAACAAACTCCATTAACCATCCAGCGAGTAATGCCAAACTTGTGTTGGCTGTTTCAAATTACTGTGCACAACTTACCGTTAATAACACCAAGGGCATCTTAGTCATGTTAGTACTCTGCATGCTGGACTTCAACCAGGACGCTGTGGTTACCAGACTCATTCCAACAGATTCTCCCTTCCCCCCAAAAAAAATCAGTCTAAATCCAAACCAAACAACACTTCCACAAACAAGTAATCCAAAGATGTGCGGCAACTTTCAGTGATAAAACTTTGACTGGACTCAAACTAGTACCAGAAGTGTACAGTCCGCCATTGCACTTCCTGCTGTGTGCATGTGGTGTAGTTGGGTCAGTCAGTGGAAAGTAGTTGTTTATGGAATGCGACGGTCGTTATTTCCCTGGTACACCACTTGGACTGATTGACAACCTCGCTGTGAGTGCATGGGAAGATGGGAGATAAAACCAAAGCTTCTATTTTCTTTTGCAGTGTGGTTAGGGAGCAAGTATCAGGTGTCAGACCAGCCTACTGTGGGTCATTTTTTTTGGTGGGGGGGAGGTGTTGGTGGTAGATGGTTAGGTCAGTTGTGGTATGTGATTGGTCAGTATGTGGCTCCTTAATTTGGTAGGCAGTGACTAAAAAAAACCCTTCAAACTTGGAAAGTGATGTAACAACCCAGGAAAACAAGACTGCAATTTGGAAACCTGGTTGTCATGGTAACAAAGGGTAAGGCTTACATAATAGTGAGCTTGCTGGATTTATCCTTCCTGGTTTTCTCAGAAAGAGGAGATCAGCCTTAAAAAAAACAGAGAGGGCCACGCTTACTCTTGTACATTGTAATCTATTGTAAATTGTCACTTTGTAAATTCCTGAACTTGTTAAATTTACTTGAAATTCCTAATCTTGTTAGTTTGCATTTCTGAGCTTGGTATTTGGCGCGAGGCTGTGTCATGAAGCATCAAGTTTGATTCCATAGGATTTAAGATGGAGGATGGGAATACAAGATGTCCCAGAAATAGTTGAGCAGCATGTCTCCAAGGCTTTTTGAAAGTAAGCCAGTCACATTCCAGTCATGCCAGTGCCAATGTGCAAAGCTCTGCCCATCACTCACTCACTGCATACTCTCCCTTGCTAAAGATCTTGTAGCTGACATGAAGTTTTAAAGGGAATATACATCATTTGCTTTTGCTGTAATTTTCAGAAATGGATGGAATTGGGGGGTTGGAAATATATAGCAAATATAGTTACACTGACTTTTTTAAGGTTTTGGGTTCGAAAATGCTATAAAAACCAAGAAAAACAATCATTTTCCTGTAGTCTGGTTCCCTGACTCCATATAAGAAGAAACAGAGCAGTTTACATACATTGGGGAATTGTAAGGTCAGGGAACCAGTCTAGCTGGCTTGTACCCGTTCATAGGTGTGTAATCGATTGCAAACAAGTGCGATGGTCAATTGGGGCCAGTATTTGAAAAAAGCCAGTTTTTTCCAACGCTGGACCAGCGTTGCAAGTTGATACAAAAATACCACTTTTCTTGAAAATGACAGTATACCAGGTGCCATGATTTTACAGGATGCTTTACACTGTCATTCACTAACAGTCCAGCAAGGTATTTCAAAATGATTTGGAAGTTTTATTTTTTGATGTTTGCAAATGTTGTATTTTCCCTTTAAGGGAGTTGACATACACAATGTAACTATTTTTTGGGGGGTAAAAAAACCCCCAGATTATGGAAGATGGTTGCCCAAGCTAACAGGCATGGTATTTGACCCTCAAGTAATAAAAAAAAGGAAAAGGGTCCTGCAGACCTAGAAGTGTAATGTGTACAGTACAGAATGCTGAAATTGGAGGAGATAATTAATAGGAAATGAAAGGGGGATAAAATAATGATCCTATTAAAAAAAATAGGAAAATTAGGCCAACAAAAAAAAGTCTCCGGTTTCTGGTATGGAGCTTGCCCAAAAAGTGGTGCGGCGATTGTTTTGCTTCAAATGTCGGCTGATGACTGCAAATGGTGCCCGACTAAACTTAGTGCAAATATATGGGAGTCCAGAGAGGCCACATAAAGCTTATTCTCGACCATAACCCAATCTAAAAACACGTTAAAATTGTGCAGCAGCAGGATTCCAGTCAAACCAGTGAGTTTGGCGGTTTTGAGACATCATCTTTCATTGAAAATTTTTTTTTTTTCATTTTGCCGATGCGCAGGGCTACGGCGACGCGGGCGCATACCAGAAACCGGAGACTTTTTTGGGGGGCCTTATCATGCGTGGGTAGATATTGGGACAGTGAAATTCAGAATTTTGACAACTGCATCCTACTGATCCTTCGTGCAACATCAACGTCCTCCCTTAGCCCCTCTAGCCCCGCGCCACACCGTGAAGCCGTTTTGCTGGAGGAAATCTATACAGATATACAGATATCTTCAGCCACAACTTCTAAATGAGATTATTAACGTATAGATAACCCGATGTATACCAACACACAAGCTTTAAAAGTTTTCCTAAGAAAATCAAATAGACAAGATGTGTAACAGCATGGAGCTCCATGGTAACAGCATGGATTAAACACTTTGTGCACTGGGGAAAAATAGAGCTTTGTATTGCCAACCACAGAATATCTTATTATTTGTGGAAAAATATGATTTTGAAAAGAACCAGAGGTTAGATAACTCTCTAAAATTAGACCAAACAAGAGGTTATCTTGATGATCTCAAAACACCTCCAAACATGGAGAGAGCACGCATTCCTAGTCTCCAATTTTCCCATTCCAGGGGATCAAGTGTCTCAACTGACAGCTTCACTTTTCCTGAACCAAAAGCATGAGCGAATATCATTGATCCTGATGGCTGATAACGCGACTTGAAACCTCCAGGCCCCCCTCAGACCAACACGCCTCCCCTCTGGAGTTATTCAGAAGAGAGCAAGCGATCCGTTTTTTTTTTCCTCCCTTTTTAATATCAACAATATCTTGAGACCCCACATGCTGGGATTGAGCAGCTCACGTTCTGAAGAGGTGATGTTTTGAAAAATGTATGGTATTTTCCCCAGAATATTCTCTGACCGAGTTGACAATTCTTAGGGGCCATTCAAAATTTTCGATGTTTTTAAATTGCGAAATTTTTTTGGACATTTTTTTGACCGACCCACCCACCCACCCCGATTTTCGACCTTAAAATATTGATTTTCCATTCAATAAAAAACATAACAAATGTCCAGTTCAGTGACAGTCGAGGCGTGTATTAAGACAAATGAACCTGGTACTCCGCTCCATTACAACCGGATGCATGTACCCCTTATAACGGTTAAAAGGGTTAAAAGCAAACGAATCGGAAGTCAAAAGAGCTTTTACTTTCTTTTTTCTATCTTTTTAATTGAAAAAAAGTGAATTTCGGTTTTCGA
This sequence comes from Patiria pectinifera, assembly GCA_029964075.1. Classification (NCBI taxonomy): domain Eukaryota; kingdom Metazoa; phylum Echinodermata; class Asteroidea; order Valvatida; family Asterinidae; genus Patiria; species Patiria pectinifera. The sequence continues at coordinate 4,434,396 of CM057146.1, forward strand.
TTTTTAATAATTTAACTTGACCCACCCACCCACATTATCGAAAAAAAAAAAAAATTTTAACATCGAAAATTTTGAATGGCCAGCCCCTTACATGTACCTTTGATATGTTCTTTTACATTGTACAAGACCAGTTTTCAAGTTTTGATTTACAAAAAAAAAACACTTCTGACTTGAAATTAAAAAAAAAAAATTGGGGGGGGGGGTATCTACTGGTATACGTGTGCGCATTTCTAATTAAGGAGAAAATTTACTTCACTTTTTAAAGAAAATCCAGTTCAATTTTGCTTTTGAACAGCATTTTGTAATGCAACATTTTTTGTTTCGAAACTTTCTATTTACAAGTAAATTAATAAAGAATAATTAAAACTTATTTATAAGAAACATGTGGAGATTGGCAAGAGAAACCAGGCTTCACTGCCCTAAGAGTCTAATAAGTAAAAGCTTCCCAGGCATTTAATTGAAAGGCAGGAAGGTTTGCTTTAAACAGAAGAAAAAAATACAAGGTTTTGATTTATGTTTAAGGAGAAACTTGAATTGTCTAGGGATTCTTGAGATAACCTGGCCCAGCACTCAGGCAGTGATACTGATAGCTCCATGTCTAAACCCTCAAATATTTCAATTAAAAGAGCAGCATGTGGTTTTGGTTCCTGGAATTACAATTAAGGAGGACTCTTAGGCATTTTATAATTTAACAGAGGACATCTGCGCAGAGTGTTATTCAAGGCAAACTGTCAGTCTTGGAATGATTTGTGAGTTGCATGTAATGTCAATGACCTTACATTGTGATTAAAAACAAGAAGATGAAATGAAAACTGCTCCCCCCAAAAAAATTTTTTAAAAATTCATATTAAAACAATGGCAAAGGAACCAAACTGTTGTGAGTATTTCAGTGAAATCTCAAATTAATCAAGATTACAGTTAGTTCCATGTCAAAAATCATTTTTTTGAATACTGATTTTTGCCTTCAGTTCATTGTAAAGAATATTCTCAATGACAAGCATGGAAAAGCTTCCCCACAACAACAAAAATTGAGAAACAAGTGTTGGATATCTTTATTAATAGAACTAGAAGGACAAAACCTCTCTTGTTTTCAATTTCAGCAAGGGAATTTATCACTAGTTTAGCCCTGACTGTTTGGCAGCATTAGGTTCTGATGATAACTCCCATCACTTTTTGACCTCAGGGGAAAAAGCCTCAAATATACAGAGGTCAAATAGTAAGGGTCATACTTCCCCAACCACACTTGAGGGTATTCACTGTTTATTTACTGTCACCCGACCCTCTGGATTTGTATTGTTTTTATCAGATGATCCCTGTGGCCTGAGGGACACAGGAATACACAGGATGGATTTTTAAAAAATCAGTAATCGATACTGATAAGGAAATATTTTAGAAGTATAAATTTGAGATTAATGCAAAGTAAATGTAAGAACTATTGTATTTCAATAAATAAACCACAAAAGGAAACTGATCAGGTTTACTTTAGGGTTGGACTTGGACAAGGAAATGGCCGGGAGTGGGAACTGCATGAACCCGAGACCTCCGGAATACCGTAACATTACTCTACCGACTAATTTTTTTTTTTTAAGAAAGAAATAAAAAGAGAATTAAATTCTCCTTCAAATGTGAATGATAATTTAATTAGAAAAATAAGCCATCAGCCATAACCTTGGGCCTTTTAGGACAACAAATAAAATTGGTTTCCCTTTTGCTTACACATATTGGATCGGTTAACTTGTCTGTATCTATCTGGTCACGAATGTGCTAATAAAGCAGGAAAAATTATACAGAAGGATATATGCTTTTGTTTTTGTGTTGCTGGGGCAAACGTGGCTGGTTTTAAACAAGTACATTTAAGACCACCTCGGGGCTGGACACTGACAATGGCCTGAGCCGAAGGTGAGGGACATTATCGGTAACCAGGCCCCTGGCCTGAGCTGGTCTTGTACCAGTTCTTGTTTAATACCAGCCAAGCACATATTTATTCCCATTCATTACCTTTGAGTCAAAAAAGTCAAAACAAGCCAAAAATTATAAATTTCCAACAATTTTGTTCACTAATTTTACTTCATGTTTTTTTAAACACCCCTCCAGCCATGTTATGGTATGTACATGTACCGCTCGTGAGTAGTCGTAAACATCTCCTTATATGGAGATTGGCGCGTGTGCATCGCGTCCTGCGCGATGCATCGCGTCCTGCGCGATGTGACGCAGAATGCAGCTGTGCTGGTGTAGTGTGATTTTAGGACTCTCCAAATACGGACTCATTGGTTGTATTGCGCATGCCAAAGTGAAGATTGTGAACATTCAACCAATAAGGAACCAGATTTCATACTTAGTCCAAATTTCATGTGACAGCACCAGAAAAATGTTTAAAACTAACCAGCTGTTGTTTTATCAACCGTCTAAAACCATCCACATGACGGGCTCTCGACCAATAGGAATGGGCAAACTATCTTAGGTATTTATGAATAAGCCATCAAACAAAGAGAAAAAATAATAGTCAACTTCACAGCCAGTTCATGTTTGCATGTGTACTTGTAGGGAGCTACCAATCAACATACCGGTACAACTTTTTTTTAACTACTGCTTTTAGTGCGTAGTGTACATTTAGCTGTCCAGGGGACATTGCAATAAAGTATTTTCCAAATTTCAAAGTCCTACACCAGTGCTCATCATTTGCATCTAGCATCGAAGATCATTCACAAAATTCACAGTATTTCCTCAAGGAAATTTTCCAAACAGGCTGCCTGCTGATGGCTGGCAACAGGATGGCTAGGAGTGGTAAGCCGAGATCAATGACAACTCCATTAGGCCCAAAAAAAACCTCTCCAGTTTCTGGTATGCGCGCGCCGTAGCGCATAAGCCGGCAAATGCAAAAAATTTTTTTTTTTTTTCATTAAAAGATTAAAATCAAAAAAAGACTGGACTGACTTTGCTGCACAATTCCTGCTGCTGCACATTTTAGATGTTTTTAGAATGATGTTATATGCGATTGTCGATCTTGTGGCCTCTCGATTGCACTTATATATACAGTTTAGATGGGCACCATTTGCAGTCATCAGCCAACATTTGAAGCAACAAAAAAAAAAAAAAAAAAAAAAAAAAACTTTTAACTTTTGGGCAAGCTCATACCAGGAAATTTTTTTTTTTGTTTTGGCCTTAGGCTATGGATGTTGATTAGTCAAACTACTCTTTGAAGCTGAAATCCAACCTGCTCGCAGGTACCGGTAACTGAGGCAACTCTTTCAGTGCAGCCACTTTTCCATCTCTAATTTCATGCAACATTGAGACGGCAATTTATCTATCAAGCTGTATAGAAAAACAAAATTAACACCACTTACCCTGTCAAAAAGAGGAATTTCTCCCTTGCGCCTCAAGCCTTCGTTTGTAACAATCGGCAACGTCTAATACAGCACATCAAGTCAAATTTCTCGCCAGAACCGGCAAAGTTAAGATACTCACGACGTATTGGGCCATCTTAAATACGAATTGTGAGTGACCCTAAGCGATCGAGTCCGATTTTTTATTCACTTGTGCAAGTGTTTCTGAGGATTAGGATTAGATTCCTGTCTTAAAGCTTGGATTTCCGGTTACGGTGTCTCAGAATTTTTTTCCGGTAGTTTTTTTTATTGGCCTGCAGTGGGACATCTTCTTAAGTCAGAATTCTCCATGACCCAAAGCGTACACTGGTACTTTTTTTTATCCGGTGTTAATTCCACGGTTTTTTTTTTTAGAGGATTAAGCCATCCTTTCCTGTCCTGCAGCTTTCCTGTGTCTAGATATTTTTATCTTACCGTCCAAGTTCAGTTTGGACAACGAGCAACGAGCTACTCATCTACGGTAGGAGTTCAAGCAAACGGTTTTTTTTCATCCTACCGCCCCGAGTGTCACATAAATGATCTATCTGTAACCCCAATCTCAGATTGAAATGACCTACTCCATTCCAAAACTCAACGCGTTTGACTTTTAAATGTACCCCATCAATTATTACTCCTTTCTCTAATTCCCAAAAACAGTACAGGCTAAACTTTTATGACGTTAATCGTCGCACACTCTTAATCTGTGCCAGTTTCAAGTGAGTACCTGCCGACACCTCAGGGCGGATTTGGGTAGACAAGACCTCAGGAAAGCTTTCAGTGAGATCATGGAGGAATAAGTGGTGAGATCAACAAAGCTTTTGAGATATCCTGCTTGTGTTTGCGGGGTATCACCCACGAATTTGTGGGGGAGGAACTGCATTGAAGCTTGCAAACTGACCTACAAACAGGTTGACAAAAACACCAAGACGTTGACTTAGACGCTGCTTACATGAGCTTCAATGTGTGAACCGACCTAATTTTTTTGAACCACTGCACAACTTGTTTGTTCTGTTTTGTTTTGTTTTTCACTGAGATTTACAGCTTGGTTTTGTCTCTGTAAGAAATTTGTTTTAATAAGGGACGAAGCAAGGCACAGCACTTTTACAACACTATAAATTGTGCCACTCGTTGCACATGAAGTATTATGGAGGATTCAACGCTACATACTGGCTTCACTCTATTCTGCAGTAACTTGAGATTTTAAGGTTGTGTCGTATAGTAGTTGAACTTGGTAATTACCATTGGGTTACAATATTTGTACTGCGCTATGTGAAATTCATAAATACCTCAGACAGTTTAGCCATTCCTATTGGTCGAGAACCCGTCACGTGGCCGGTCTTAAACGGATGATAAAGACATGGCTAGCTGGTCTTAAACACTTTTCCAGTGTCACATAAAATGTGGACTCCTAAAAATCCAGTGCCTCTTACCGTTTAATTGGGACAAACATCACTCTCCCGTAGGCATGCGCAAACACTACCAGTGAGTGAGTTTTTTATATAAATTCAAATTCAAAGCATGGCGCCCCAGCAGCCAATCTCCATAAAAGGGTTGTTTACATCTTACATTAAGAGAGTGGGTTTTTTTTTAATCAACACAAATTAATAAATACAAAATTTATCAGAATTATTATTAATTCAGGAACATTTCTAGCAAAAGAAGTCAGAAATACTTTTAGTATTAAGGTTAATATTCCTGAAATGCTAGAAAAAAATAACAAAGGTGTTGAAAACCAAAACTGTTCACACCACTTACTGGTGCTAATGGGTTTAGGGTTGACTTCTTATTGTAATGGGATTCTGGCTATCAAGCTTTAATTTTGCTCTGACAAAATCAGAGGACCTGCGGATTCAATCTCATGACAGCTTTATGTTCTGGTCAAAATGCCGGCTCTGAAGTTGTCTCACAAAAGAGGGTCTGTTTTTGAAAACTGGGCTGTGAAATGATGAAATACCTCAAATGAACTGACATGGGTGACAAATGTCAAAGAGGAGAGCATTTACCCATTCCCCTAGAAATCCATTAATTTTGACAGACGCCTCCCCCCACCTCTGGATCCCTACTTGTAGAAAATGATGGACAAGGGTGAACAACCTCCCCCCCCCCCCTTTTTCCAATCCAACAATTTCCAAAAGCTCTGGTACAGGTTTGCAAAAGGCAGACATTCTTGTCATGCAACTGATTTGATCTTTTCAAACGGAGCTGCCAAGAATTGGACAACTCGTTTCAAATCTCTGCATTAATTATTCAGTTACTTAATTAAATAACATTAATAATAACTGTATTTATATAGCGCCTTTTGCCAGAGGATACAAAGCGCTGTGGGAGAATGCAACCAAAGACAGGTAAATGAATCTATAAACATATATATGAGACCCACTATGTAGCACCTTTTTTTGCTAGGTGCTGCAGTGCATAATTGCTGCCACTGCCAGAAACACTGGGGCAAACCCCTTCTCTTAGCGACAAGTGTTACTGGGTTCTTTAACGTGCGTTACACAACACACGGGACCTACGGCTTTACGTCCCATCCAAAGGACAAAGCAATAATGGTAAAGTGCCTTGCTCAAGAGCACAAGCACCATGTTCCCACGGTCAGGATTCGAACCCGTGTACCACGGCACACTTAATTAATGCTAATTGTAACAATTGTGCAGAGGTCTTGGGTTTTAAAAAGTCAGATACCCGAAGGTTCATCGGTTGACTGGATTTCATTGAGTATCAGTGTAACTGCTGAAGAGGTCATTGAACTGAGAGTCAACACATCGTCAATTTTCTTTCTCAGTTGCCCATGGAGGAAGTGTATACACCTCAAGGAGGTCGCCATGCACTGGATTTCACATCAGCATGGGGCACGATAGGAACTGGGTAAAATTTCCTTGTTACAGAGCAATACAAATTTATAGAAACCTAAGGTGTGAGGTGAATAGTTGGGAATTGGGCACAAACAGGAGAAAGGGATTTGGGAAAGCTGTGAAAACAGAATGCGGCTTACAAAGATAACAAGAGGATTTGGAACGTGAACAAGTATTCGATCGGGACACTTCACTGCTGAAAATCTAAACCTCCTTTTCTGTTTTTAATTGCAAATCCAAACAGGCACTTGCTTACAATCCCCAGCCAATTTTCTTTCCAATTGGTTGCTAAATCCCACATACCGTTATCACCCAAATCCACAAACTAGCACTTTGTAGTGTGAATGACTGTGATCCCAGTCTGATGATTAGTTTTGGTTTCACAAGTCTTCACCCAGGGTTCTTTACCAAAGTTCTGTGGGTTTCACAAGTTCTGTAAACAAGCAAGTTGAACAACCCTCATCCTGTCAGAAATCATCAATACAAGCATGTTGATGAATTCTCCGAGTTAAAGGGCCCACGTAATAGAGTTTTTTAATGCAATCTTTGAAATACACCTTTGTGTCCCATTTTACATGTACCGGTACTTTATTTTTAAGCTTCATATTCATTTTCAAGAGCGTTCTGGTGCCTTTTTGGGGATTTGCGCAAATGCGATTTTCCTTATTTATGAGCAAAACTGTGATGATGTTCAAGTAGTTGACACAGCTGCTTCAGCATCAAAATTGTCAGAAATTTGGGATTTTTTTGAGGTTATTTTAGTTTTTGGCGATTCATTGTCATTTCATAAGATGACGGCTCAATGAGAAAACGTTATGCAAACATTTTTTTTCAATGGGCAAAAGTTTGGGCTCCAAATTTGAACAGAAAACGCCTCAAACTGAAGAGTGTGTGTGCCTGAAATGACATCACAGCAACAGAGCCCTCAGTTGTCAGGATAAGCATGAAACATTTAAAATGTTTTTAAAAAGTGAACTAAAAATCTTTAGGAAATAGGGATGTCATTGTTTTCATACATATCCGTTTACATTTGCAAAATATATTCCAATGTGATATTTATGTCAAAAACCCTTTAATTTAAGGGCAGGATGGAGGATAAACTCGATCAGACATCTGTACCTACCGGCTAAGACTTGTGCTGACACGCACAGTGTACATGGTTTTGCTACTGTCACTTAAACCTGCAAGTGCTTGTGGTCGATGTCCATACGGAGCAGGATAGGAAACAACTTTGAAATATACATGTACGCCTTGAATCAAGACTACCACAGAAAAGCAAGTCATTGACCAGAGCCAAAACTCATTTCAACTCGCTGGGAGCTCACCGCAGGCCAAAATCGACACCGAATGCAAATCAGCACAACATGCTAATCCTGTACAGACTTAGAATTTCCTCACCTGCAACAAATTCATGTACAATTAGCTGTGTACTAATGAGGAAGGAAACAACAAAAAATGTAAAGGGCATCGTTGGAAAAACTAATTGGACCTTTGAGATTGACTTTATTGTTTTGTTTTTTTTAACTTCCAGGATTCAGCTGATATATCTGATGACAAAAGCTGGGACTACATTTTAATCAGTTCACAAGTACGCTCAACACACTTAACAGTAGGCAATTAGTCTAAATTCACAAAGATTAGGAAAATGTTTGTTTTTGTAATCAAATTTTCAGTATTTCTTCTAGCTGTAAAGGAATCAAAAGAAAACAGAGAAATTAACAAATTGTACAAAATTGCAAAAAAACTGCAAGAGCTCCACAAAATAAAATGTTAATACTTTCTTACTGGGAAGGAAGATAAAGTGTCCATTGATGAGGCGTTAAAACTCTGTCAAACATTACCTAACGTTAGAAAAAAAGTTAAGAGGGGGAGGGGCGGCTGGACACCATTTGACACTACCGTACATGTAGGTGGCACTGTCATGACTGTTCATCCTCATACTCACAGCAGAATATGAATTGTGGCTATAACTTGGTCAGCTGAAGGTACATGTACCAAAAAGCGCCTTAGGCAGCCCACCATATAGCAAAGCCAGATCGAAATTCGAAAGTGTCGAATTTTGCAGGAGGCACAAGAGAGAATCAAGGAACAACTCTACTCACTCAGGCCACAGTGGCGGGAGGTGAGTGCTTTAGGCACTGTGCCACCCATGCCACCCATATGTTGAGTGGCTTGGATGTTTTGTTTTTCTTTATTCACAATCTGGGAGAGGGGTGGTGGTGATCCAATGGCTTATCCCACCTAGTCATAAAGTGGGGGGAAGGGGGGGGGGGGTCATCACGGCTCATTCAGGTTTGTGCCATAGCTGGGGAGAGGCAATTTACATGTTGGCACATGTATGAAGCAGACAAAACCAGTTATTCCAAACTTGGTACGGTAAGCTACGGGAGGGTGTGGTATTCAATCTTAGGACCACCAGACAGACAGGAAGTCACCCACAATGATGATGATGACTACAGCATGGTCCTAGTTGTGGTCTCGACTACCCAGGAAGTTATTAAACCAAACAACCTTGAAATGATGCACTGTGTCAACAACTTATACATGTAACATAACAATCACGTAAAGATTCACATGAATGTACATGTACTGGTACTGATGTACAATATTCATGGGCACAAAATACAGTCGCCAAGTACACGTACATGTAAATCGCATGCGGCTCTAGACTGCGTGCCTGGGGGCCGCATCGGAATAACTGGGCTACGGCTTGAAATTACACACGAGTCTATGGAAGTGGCAGTAGCCAAGTACATGTACCGGTACCTGTACCGGTACATGTACAAATGTACATGTACATACAGCACATCACACGGCCTTAGCTGACTTTCTAGCCAGACTGGCCACACATGGCCACAAGAGGGGGTCGTGCACATATTCGACTACATTTTACGGTACATCTTGAGCTTACTTTTTTCCACTACAGAGAGGGCGCTATTCAGGGACACTGTGTATTAAACTTTGTGCACAATTTTTATACACCTTATTGAATGAACATTTTATGAATGAAAAGGAACAGGCTGAGTTTTGAAACATAAAAGCCATGTCATTGAAAAGTCGAATCCATTGGTAAAAGCTTTCCTCGATTTGTCAACTTTCAATATGTTGTCCAAATTTAAAGTAGGCAAATTTGTCACAATCTGGCAACAGAAGTTTGATATTACATAAAAATTCACTTAATTTTTGTTTTATTTTAAAGCTGAAAGCTTAGAAATTGATTTCAGGAAATTCTACGGTATGTACAAGCATTTTCTACTTTTTTCCTAATTTTTTATGACTTGTTACTTCATTTATCAATTGTTTCAAGAGTCTATCAAGAGTCTACAAAAATGGGAAGTTTAATGGTGCTTTAGAGTTTATTTTCCCGATTAACGTCGGTCAGCATCTCATATGGAATTCCTAAACCCCCCGGATGCATAGATAAGGACACATAGAAAACTAAGATGTAAAAATTGGCTTCTCCAATTATACATTGTTTCGCCCGGTTTTGAGCACTTCATACCCTGGACTCCCTCTGACAGTGACACACTTACCTGATAGTCCATTGGTCCATACGCCGGGTAGAAAAATGTCGGGATTTCGTGTTCATATTCCAACGCCGGTGGAGGAGGTGGGTGGGGTCCGGGCCAAGCCATATCACAAGAAGTTGAGTGGGGCGACACGTAACACACGAGGGCGGTAGAGAGGAGTGGTCAGCGATGGTCAAGCAGAGATGTGTTGGACAGTACAGTGTAGAATCCGTAAGAGAAAAGAAAAAAGTAACAAAATTCTTTGGTGAACATCAATAGTACAATACTGACGAAATGAAGAGTTTGTATTTCAAAAACGTAATACATCCTTTTGAAACGAGTTTAAAAAGTTGCACAGTTTTGGAAAATTATAGAATATTTTGTTTAACAGTGCAAAAAAGTTGCACAGTTATAGAATATTTTGTTTAACAGCCGTATCTGAAAGTTCTACATTTTTCTATTTATTGTATTCCTAGGTTTTGCTTCACTTTATAAAAGCCAATAAAACTGACTTTAGCAAACAGGAGAGGGCAGGATTCTCAAAGCAACAGTTACATGTATGTTTGTTTTGATTGTTTGTTATTTTTGTGTGTGCTTGTGCCTGTCTGTCTGTTTGTCGTCCTTTGTTTTGTTTGTTTCTGTGTCTTATCAAATAGACCATTAAAATGTTCCGGCCATCTTGATTTTTCCCCCTTTCAAATCAACGTAACCAAAGCGAGGCTGGAAGGAAAAATAGTCTGGTTCCCTTTTGCACCAAAAAAAAAAAAAGTATCATTTAGTACTGTTATTGGATACAGGAAACATGACTGAAATGGTGGCAGCATGATAAAGGTCTACTGTACTGTTGTAGTTGGAGAACCTCTCGACAAGCTTTTGAAATAGCTTGTTAGGCAATCCCTCAGGCCTGCATATGGTTCAATTTAATGGCTTTTTAAAAATGTTTTTGTTTGATAGTTTCTTGTATCGTAACCTTTGTAGTTTGTCCTTTTGATCTTCTTTGTCGTGTCTTGTAATTTTTATGTAATTGAATTTCAAATCTGTAATATATTTATATATAAGTCTTGTACGTGTACTTTGCCTAAGAAATTATCTAATAAATGCAAATAAATAAATAAGTGGCATTGAGCAAGTTTTGGAAACAAAATTTCTGTGCAGCACCTACACTCTACTACAGCCCTTAAACACAGAAGGCCTATCCGTGGCTAATATCTTCAAATTCACCATTGTACCTAAAAATAGACTCACAGTATCCATTTTAAATGAACTACTTCCTACAGGCCCATTTCCATGTGAGAAGTTACTGAATGCTACAAACAGGACAACTTACATTGTAAATGAATAAAATGTAACCTTGATGTTTAAAACGCATGGACAATGAGGAGTTTTATGGTTGGTTCACAATTGCTCACTGCAAATTCAAACATTGAACTACTTACATCACTTTGACTTACTTTTAAGTAATTTGAATTTTCAGTATAACTTTTCAGCATAATTGTTGCATCAAGGACTGTTTTTGGTCTGGCCATGTAACCATAGGAAATTGTTTGAGGTTGGAGATTAGTCTAGTTTGCTGTCTTGTGCCAGGATGTCTTAAATTGGTCAATTACAAAATCAAACCTGCAAAAAGGAGATACAATTATAACATGTAAGTACCTGAAGGTTTTGTTTTACGTTTTGCTGAAAGCTTCAACAAAAATCAATGAAATTATTTGCAGCCTGACAATGGTTCAGTTCCCATAGACCATTATCATGTTGCAGCCATCTTAATTTTTTTCCCATTCAAATCAGCGTAACCTACACGAGGCTGGTAGAAAAAATAGTCTGGTTCCTTTTTGCACAACAAAATATCATTCAGTACTGCTATTGGATGCAGGGAACATGACTGAAATGGTGGCAGCATGGTAAAGGTCTACAGGGTAAACTGGTTCCAGCCTCTTATTAGCATCTCATATTGTAAGAACCAGGAACCAGCCTACTCACAGGTACGTGTAGATCTGTTTGTCTGCAAAAATAATCCCCAACAAAGATACTTTTTCAGAGTTGCAGATGCCCAAATTGAAGAAAAAAGTTTGTTGTTAAAATTAAACATTCAAAGGTCCAAATGTTTAAGGACAAAAAAAGTCCAAAATGTTGAGAAGCATGGTCGATTCGTCTTTTAACTATTCTGCATAGATCTACGATTGCCAGAGTTTATTTTTTTTGGTACTTTTTTCTTTTGTATACTCCACTGTGCTTTGTAATGAGAACATTTCAGCAAAGGAATTACAATTTTAAATGCCAACAGTTGTGATAGGAGATTGTTCAAACTTTGAAAGTTGAAAGAACAATTCTACCCAAACAAATGCTGCAAAAACACGAAGAGACCAACTTTTAGAATTAATATAGTATCGATTTATTATTTCAAACAGTACTCACAACACTGCATTTTTTTATGCTTTTCAATGGGCTACAATGCAGTACAAGCATATCCAAAAAACAAATTACACAAAAGCAATTTTGCTGAAGAAACTTCACAAACAACAGAGTCCAGTAATGCCCTTCAAGCGATCAACAAGTTAGTGATTTAATGCCAAAAACAGCACAAACCCGAGTAAAGTTATACACAAAATCTCCCTACATATCCCAAAAATAAAAACATGAAGATTGATAGATACCTGGTTTCCAAAAAGTTGACCAACGTCACAAACTTATACGCCAAGCTCACAAAGTAAAATCCACTGACGTTACAAAATAAAATCCAAAGATGTCTGCCTGCCGTTTTCGTCTGACGTGTTCTATATGACTAAGTTTTTTCCCCTGAAACTAGGAGTGTGGGGAGGGGAGGGGGGGGGGGCACAGAGGAAATGAGGGAAGGGACTATGGAGATTGTTGGTGGGTTGTTATTGGGCAGGGGGGTATCACGTCTGAGACACGACTTCCTCTCAATTAGTGAGACTTCCCTGCTTGGGGCAGGTTTGGGCCAATGGTGAGCCAGAGTTGGGGGTTTGGAGAGGGTCGTGGGGTGTGCTGGGTGACTAACAAAATTTGTGAGCTGAGAAATGCCTGGCTCAAGTTGAAGGTACTGAATTTTTGACACTAGATGAATGTACATGACATACAATACAGGGTGCTGCATGTACCAGTACGTACGGAACATTACGCATTGTGCAAAGTTTTTCAGTTATTTTTCTGGAGTTTCTTATGTTTGTGCCGGTCCAATTACAATCCACAGGTTGTTTCAATGCAATTTAACAGTCAAGACTAAAGTGTTAAATTGTTCTTTTTTGCTACAAAAAGTAAAATTGTTTGAGTTTTCTTTATTTCCAAACAAAATTGAGTCAAGGAAATGTGAAATAAATTAGCACCGCATAACAAATGCAACACATGCCAAATGCAACACATTCACATGAAAGTAAAATATTAGAGTTTGTAGAACCATTTAAAAATATCAATCCCTCAGTTCATCACTTCTGAGGTTGTTTAAAGAAAGCAAAAAACTATGTTCTGGGAAGATCCAAGTGAGATGTTTCAGCTTCATGCTGTGTAAAAACTCCTTAATGTGAGCATTTTTTAGCGGTTTGAAACAACCATGGGTGGGGAAAAAGCTCTTATATATTACAATTATATATTTATTATAGTTTGCATAAAAACCTGCACACTACAAAATGTACATGTATTTTCTAGCCAAACACACACAAAGAACAACTGGAGGTCATCTTCAGCTAAATAAGTAGGGCCTAACAATTTAAAATATGCCAGAGGAAATAATAATAACTTAATTACTGCTATCTGACTAGAAATAGGCTGCAGGGGCAGGAAGTGAAAAATTTCTCATATTATGCATGCAATGGCCATCATGGCTGGGCAATTTAACAACAGGATGTGTAGGAAAAAGACAATGGAAAATCATGAACGACAACTGTTTATAAAAACAAAAAGTTTTAGTAATTTTTGCTTTGGTTGACTGAGCATGTTTGAAAATCCATGCAATTCACAAATATTGACAAATACTGACGGCTGTATAATGAATATCCAATATACCGCGGCTACAATCTATTGAAATTACAAAATGTAAGTTCATGAAAGAAACTTGGACACTTGTACATAAAAGTATTTTAACCAGTGCTACATGTACATGCAACTGTAGGTATCAGAATTGTGAAGAGTAATTTTAGCATGAGTATTATTTTTACAATGGCCAGTAAATGCACTGCACAGTCACCAATCACCAATAGATCTATCTGGCGCCCTCTGTTGGCTGAACTGATCTAAAACCCCACTCCCAACAACTTCAGGCCAATGGGGATAGACCATTGCAGCAGGGGTACGTTTCACTGAATGGCCAAGCACAAAGATTTGCTAACCAGACTAAAAAAAAATATATTAGTTTTGGGTTAATGACATGAATTTTAGTTGGGAGCATATTTTGTGCAACTTTTTAAGTACTCCTCTTAAATGGACGCAAACTATCTGACATCCCTTTTTGGTTAATCTTAGTGAAAAGTGCACTTTTTTTTTTAAACATCTACGAAAAAATTTCATGCTTTTCCTTACAAATGAAGGCGCTGTTGCTGTGATGTCATTTCAGGAAGACACTGTTCAGTGTAGAGGTTCTCTGTTCAAATTGTGAACCCAAAGTGTGCTCATTGAAAACAATTGTGAGAAAATATTGCTCATTGGCCTACTGTCATGTACATGTACTAAAAACAACGAATCACCAAAGAAAAGAAAAGTTAAGACAGCAAAATATCCAAAATCCTTGCAACTTGCGGTGCTGAAGTACGGTAGCTGAACCATTGAGGCTTCTCCCTGAAATGACATCACACTTTTGCTCACGACTATATGCAATCGCCATTAGCATTTATAAAAACCAAAAATGTACCAAAATGCCCTTAAAAATTGCAAAATGAAAATATATAATTATTAAAGCGTATAATTTACAAGGACTGCATTAAAGGAATGATATTACATGGGCCCTTTAAAGTGCAAAACAGGGTACATACATGTATATGTGATACGATCAAGCTAAATGAGTCGTTTGTCGGGAATTTTTATTTGGAGATACAGGCCAAAATAGGGCCACTTCATCACATCACTTCATCACATCTCTTGGTGTTCCGACTTCCATAATTTTTTAACGAAAAATGGTATCAGCATGCGGTTTTCAAAGCAGTAATGCTGAGATTTTGCTCTTTTGAAATCTGTCATACAAATTTTTTTGACCCGGGTCGACAAATGACTCATGTAGCTTGATCGTATCACATATACACACTGTACCAAAATCTCACATGACATACCGGTACTGTTTATATGTTAATGTCAATGTACCGGTACATTATATACTGGTTTTCAGCCGATTTTTTCCCCAACTTCACACAACATGTTTCGAATGTTTTTACTGGAATGAACTTCAACAAGAAATATGCTGATATGAGAGGTGGGTTACAATTTTTTTCTTCAACTTGACAACTGCATAGGTATGTACATGTATTTCTGCATTTTTCAATTCATGATCGGGTCTGTGTACCCTTCTGAGAATGGTAGCATCCAGAGCAAAGACAATTCTAGTTCCGTTTAGAGAGTGTATTGAAATGTGGTAGAGTCAGAGGATAGCAATGAGAAGGGGCAGTTATAAATTATACTCAACATCGTGCCTACCGGTGGCTTAGATGGAGATCATATCAGTGGTTCTCAAGCAGCTGGCGGTAGCCGGTGCTGCGTGCATGTGGCACGGAGAGCAGTTTTAAACAGTCTTAAACGTCACTACCTGGTGTTTAAACGGCAGTTTAAGACCACCCATGTGACAGGCTCTCAACCAATAGGAATGGGTGAACTGACTCAGGTATTCATTAATAATCAGGATACAGATCTACATGCATGTATGTACCGTATACTACATGTTTATTTTCCCCACACAGATGTTATAGCATTACCGTAGGCACAACCTTTTTTTTTTTAAGAAAAATGTCACACAGGGAAGGATCCACTTTGGCTCAAGGAGGGGGGAGGGTTAACATGAATATGCTTCATTTTTGGTGGCGCAAGGGGGAGGGTAGGGTGTAAACTGCCTAAACGACCATAGATCTACCACTGTCACAAGCTTACTCTGGTGGGACTTAATCCTGTGACCAGTGTTGTAGGACTCGAGTCCAGGACGTGGACTTGAGTTACATTTTTCGTGATTCGGACTCGCCTCAAGTCCCATTGGAAAATGACTCAGACTTGGACTCGGACTCGACCATGATGACTCGGACTCGAGCTTGGTGACTCATGACTCGAGTCACATATTTTCATCAAAAGAATAAACATAAAGTTGCGTAATTGTGCGACGAACGTAGCAGTCTTTTTTACTCCATAGACAAAACACGGCGCCGCAGAAAATCGTATAATGTTTGAAAAATGTTTGGGCTTGTGACTCGAGACTCGGACTCGACGTTGGTGACTCGACTACAACACTGCCTGTGAGATTTCCCCTAAGCTAGAAATCTAGCAAAATATTGTCCACATCAATCCCTGGTAAACCCCCACCCCCTAAAAAAATTTAAAATAAAATACGAACAAAGACATGAAAACAAAATAAAATCCACCTGAAGTATCCATTACAGAACCCAATTACAGAGACACATACAGTAATCCATCTCGGAGCCTTAAAGATGCCTGCCCAGCCAAGCCTGCCCAGCCAAGCCTGCCCAGCCAAGCGTGACCATCTCATCACCTCCTCCTAGCCAACAGACACTCTGTCTCCCTCCCCCAAACCTTCTCTCAAAACAACGCTTCTTTTTTTTCTCTCGATCACCGAAGCCACACGGTTCTGCTTGGGTATGCAGGCCTCAGCTGTTGGGAAGATGGGATTTCACACCACGGAGGAAATTGAGCATCTCGCGTGTCGGAGCGTCACGACACGTTAAGAAGATCATTAGGGGCCCCGGCCTCGCACCGCGCGTTCCGTCCCGCAACCGGCCGCGAATAATGCATTTTGTCCGCGGTGTTGGCCCCCGTCGGTGTCAAGTTGTCGATGATCAATTTCCGACATGGAGCTGCAAATGTTGTACTTTGTGTGCCTGGGGTAATGACTGTATGCATAGGTCAGAAATTGTTTATTATTTTTTCATGAGACCAGCAAACCAGGCTACTGCATGTATGTATTTTTTTTGTGGGGGGGGGTGGTAGTACAAAAGCTTCGCCTTTCAGCAGCTACATGAATTAAAGGGAAGATACAACATTTGCAAACATCAAAAAACGAAATGATCAAATTACCATGAAATACCTTACTGGATTGTTAGGGAATGACAGTCTAAAGCATCCTGTAAAGTTGTGGCTCCTGGTGTGCTGACATTTTCAAGAAAAACTGTATTTTTCCAACGCTGGTCGGCTGACCAGTGTTGGAGAAAACTGGCTTTTTTTCAAAAGTGCTCCTCATGTTTCAAATTTAGTTCGTCTGCATTTCCTTTGCAATTGATTACACACCAGTAGAGATGTACGAGCCTGCTAGACTGATTCTCTGATATTACAATTCCCCAAAGTCTATAAATTGATCCGTTTCATCTTAAGTGGGGTCAGGGAACTAGACTACAAGATTATGATTGGTTTTCGTGGTTTTCCAGCATCTACGAACCTAAAACGTGAGACAAGTCAATGTAACAATATTTGCTATAACATACTAATCCTCCAAATCCATTTATTTCTGAAAATTGCAGCAAAAGCAAATGTTGTACATTCCCTTTAAATGTACACATCTTGATGTTGCACTGTAATGTCATCTGGTTTGAAGTAAGCACAGTTGATTTTTTTCTTAATTTGGACGATCCTGTCACGTCTTCTAATGAGCATGCAGGGTGATGCATTCGAAAGGACCTCCCCTGCCCCCCAAAATCTCCCTCTGTAAACCATTGAGGGGGTACTGGTGCATGGAGTCCATATACAATCCCTTGCACTTTCTTCACACAGGCCTGCCACACTTAGTCACAAAATTCTGTGTTGCGGTCAAAAAGGCACCCCCTTTTACAGGAAATGCATGCCAACCTACAACGCATATCCCTCGAAATATAGGCCCACACTTTAAACAAAAAAATTGACACAACAGTAAAGACTGGCTCGCACTCAATGCAAAAGTGAATGTGCCATTTTGATTACAGTGCGAATTTGTTAAAACTTAACATATTTCAACTCTGAGGAATTTCGCAGTGAATGCTTTCATGGCATCAAACTCGCTTTTACTCAAGATGAAAGGCCTTAAAATAGTAACATCAGACACACATAAGAAAGACACTAAGATGGCACGTTTCGCCTGCCATCAACTGACAGGCTCAACATCATAGGTGACACGTTCTCTACATTAGTAGGTCACTGAGTTTCTGTCATCGGTTCCCCTCAAGAAGTCCGTACAACACCGTCCCTTCTTTGTTATTATGCGGAAGATTGAATCCCCCCTTCAATTTCTTCACTTCATCGTCTCCATTTCGTCCTTTTCTCCCCTCCACTCTCCGTCTCTTCTCATCTTTCCTCACCGTGTGTCTTCCTCAGTTTCAAACACTCCCCATTAATTGCTCCGTATCTCTCCTGGCGCTCTACAAATTGCACAAGTGTAGGACACATTTTAAAGTTGACTGGACGCATCTCGCCCCTGTAAGGATACATGCTCCAATTTACCCAAAAAGGGGTTTAAAGTGACCCAGATTCTGAAATCTTGACTCTGGCGATATCGCTTTCTCAGGGTTTTCTATTTGACTTCATGTGTTTCAGCCAGTTATTTCTCAATTTTGTTTGTTTGTTTATTTCTTTCTTTTCTTTTTTTTTGGGGGGGGAGGGGAGTTACCGGTATATTATTTGCTTTTTGAATTATTTGTTCATCAATTTTTGTGCTCAGGTTTTGCAAGCTACCGGTACATGTACCGGTACATTGCATCCACTTGACAAAAAAAACGGAGGGAACAGGTTTTGAAAAAAAGTAGGAACAGTACATGTATATGATGACCAGATGACCAGAAATTCACAATCTTGATGCTTTGTATTTCATTTTAGTACTTCAATTTGGTACAAGTTTTTAAAAAATGTGCTAACTCTCTTGAAAATACTGTTCAATACAAGAGACTAAGAGACAGCATTTGTCAGGAAGCTTAGGGAGGGGCTAGAGAGATGATGGGGGGAACCTCCTCTTTACTGTTGAACAGCGTCTGACCAACATCTTGTGTCACAGTGTCTTTTCAGGGATCCTGACTTTTATTATACCAATTTATAACCAAAATTGCTCTAAGCAATTTAATCCGTTCCACTTTAATAAAAATTCAAGGTTTCTTATGGTATTATGACCATTCCTCAAATGTCTTTCTGAAGTAATGCATCGCAGCTAAATCAGTGCAAGTCATACATGAGTGCCGTGCGTCGCCTAATGGATTATCTGAGATTAATTTCAGAGAGCGGGTTTTCGGGGCACGGCCCTCGTATCCGCGAGCTACAGTCACGAATCCATTGTTACATCTCAATGAGTACACATCAGGGAAAATGGGGAAATGGAAAATGACAGGTAAAAAAGATTCAGGTTATTAAAATTTGGACAGATAAAACCTCTGGGAGCTTAAAGATAGATGCGCTCATATTTTCTCATATTTTTTTCATGGTCGAAGCAGGAATTTACTGCAGAGTCATAAATCCAAGTTGATGTTAAGATGAGAATTTGTCACGAGAGAGTTTCTTTGATAAATGTGACAGTGTCTCAAAAAGGACAAGAAAGGACTGGTTTATACTGGTAATTTATCTCTTTTCAGGATGGTTTAAATTAATTTACAAAAACTAATTTATTTGAAATCGTTTGGGTTACATGTATGTACCAGTATGTTGTACAGCGTGCCCCAAAAAAGTGCAACATTCAGAAGGGGAAAAAATAATTAAAATTGTTTAATTTTTTTTCCAACAAAATTATAATACATCAAAGCCCGACTATTTCTCAATCCACTCCTTTTTACCCCATTCCATTTGGGTCTCTAGATAAAGCAACACACTCAATTAAGTGAAAGGGTGTACGTTTTACTTGGGCCAGCCTCACCTGGACTTGCTGAATCTGGGTTATTGAATAGGCATTGAAGTTGGTGACATCATCGGTGAGAGTGGCCAAAGTAAAATTTACACCCTTTCACTTAATAAGCCATTTTCGAGTAACCTTTCCCCTTTGGGGTTTAAATTTGAAAAACATCTGGTAAACTGACTTTCTCAAAATGCTTGGCACATTTTCACTTGAATTCTCCAGACTAAAGACACTGTTGCTAATCTCACGATTCGGGGCAAGCTCTTGCATAGTTACGTAAGAGACGCTCAGCACCAATACATTGTTCACAATGGCTGAGAATACCATGCTGGAGCTCGGGGTTGCTAGCATAAGGCTTGCCCCGAATCACGTGATATAGTAACAGTCTCTTTGGTCGGGAGAATGCAAAGTTAAAACATGCAAAGCATTGGATTAAGTCAGCGTTCCAGATTTTATTAAAATGTAGCTCGCACGCGGCTTATTGATTGTATTTCTGGATCTAGGTACCCGAATGGAATAGAGTAAAAAATAAGTGGATTGAGCAATAGTCAGGCTTTAATGAAGAATTTCAACTTTGCATTGATAAATTGCCAAATTCATTGGTCACTAAAAGCACTACAGTTGCGTGTAAAGAGCTAGTGGTGCATTTGCTCAAAAAACTTGACTGCAGCAGGATCTGTAGGAGGGACACACTGCGTGCGCGTCCTAGTTGGTTCAGGCCTGTATTGTGCAACGTACTCAGGCCTCTTTTCATTCTGAATGAACACAAACCTGCATCATCTTCTCACCAGCATCAAAGAACACCGGCAATGCGTTTAAATATCCCTCCCAATGGTCTTCCGAACTCTTGATCTGTAAAACGTTGAGGGTGTACTTGCGCACCGAGTCTATAGCCTTTATCGTATTTTGTCTGCATTGATACACCCATAGCGAATGGATTGTCCTTCATGATCTCTGTAGTGCCAGCCCTCCTATGAAACTGAGATGTGTCAACTTCATCGTGGCATAAATATTAATCTACCGGTACTGGTACTGGAAAATGAAACTTTGTGGCGCTGAGCTGCGAAATCTAATCAACTGATTCATTGGAAAGCATCAATTTGCCCACTTCGCTGGCAACTTGCGAAGCGAATCCAAGCGAGGTGTGTTTACGTATGCGCGGTGTGCGTTTCGCAAATATATCACTAATAGGGTTTGACAGAGTGCTGATGCAACATTGGGGATAGGTTGGGCAGTGATGGCAGATGGCACGACAAAGTGAAATTATTAGCTGGCAAGTTGCAATTTATGATGTGTGACAGCTCTGCAGGAAAGTACTCTTTGCACTTTCCTAATTGCTTTTCCTAATTTTAGGCAGTAAAAAAAGTCCTAAAGAAAATATTATTTGAAATAATAAGTGTAGTTTTTGTCTTTAGCAATTTTTTTTCCTTCAAATTTCTGGTTTGCAGTCAAAAATGGACGGAAAATATTTACCCAACTTTTTACTTTTACTTTGAACAGCAAAAGTTGACAGGTGGTAGCTTGCTGAAATTGTAGTTTGTGGGTCACACAAATTCAGATCCTGAAGCATTCAAATTCATTAAGTTTGATTATTTTACGAGCGAATCCCAGCCTTGACTCCAGGGGCGCGTGCTCGTTCCTTACGATCGCGCAAGGCATGATGGGAAACAACATGGCGCTGCAAGATCGTACCCATGGGGCACGAGGTTGGTGCAGTCCCTGTAATGATCATATAGAGCGCCGCGTGCCGTGACATTTTTTTTTAATCCATGTCTATGACACGCAACGGGTGAATGACCGAAGACCCGATAGACCTATAGAAAGCGCCTGCCGCCCCCCAAAAAATGGTGAATTCATCTTTATTGGTATGGAATTGAATACCAATTACATTTATTGGATATCACTGTACACATCTAAGCACATTCTTGTACATGTATAATGTACTTACAGTTCACGTGAACATCAAGAATTTTTGCCTTTGAACTTCAATTCAACTCCTCTAATTGGATCTGTGCGCAGTTTCCTACCGAGGACAATTTGCCAAATGAGGACCCATGTACATGTAGTCCTTCGAGGTAATTCTTTCATTTTGTGAATATCATCATGTACGCCTTTGCTTTTGAAGTATCTACACAGCAAAATGGGATAGTGGTTTAGAGTGAACGACTCAATTGGTTGGCATGCCAACAATGTGTTCTGAGCCCAAATTCATGGCTCTTTTAACCGCAGCACCCCGGGCTTACGATCAACATTCTGTGCTAACAGCGCTAGCAGAAAAATTCCGTGCTAACCCTGTATGTAAGCACAGAAATTAGTCTCGGGACGCATGCAAATAGGCTCGCTGCCCCATGAAACACACCCATAAGCACAACATTTTCTGCTATAGTAATTAAGCAGAGATTTTTTCGCTAATGGTATAAGCAGAGCCGTGAATGTGGGCCCTATTCTCAATGATCTTATGAAATACTACAATATGGTGGATATAATTTTAAATGATAATACACACTACGTGCGTTAGCCTGCTTAAAGTTTTGCATTTTTTTTTCTTCTTCATTTTTTGGACGAGATGATTTCTTGGAAGAAATTTAATGTGCGTGCATAAGTTTGGGTTTCACACACAACGACGGGGCATCCTGTTGCCGCAAAATGGTAGATGAAAGTACATTTGCTCTTGCATACAACACGGCTGCATTTTCCTCACGCAAGCATCACTGGCCAAAACAAGTACTCTACGCTACGGCTGTGTGCACATTCTGAGAGGAAATCAGTCACTGTACTGTGTGATGTTCGTGCCGTTAGTCACATGAAGCAGTCATGATGGCAAGAACCCAAATGCAAAAGAACCCTCAGGGAGACAAAAGTACATATACACTTTTCCAGCAGTTCATGGAATTTCAAGAAATTAAAATTAACCTGTCCTGTTCTTCTTTTTTTCCTTTTATTTTATTTTAGATCATGCATACATGTATATGCAATATATATATATTGTCTTTTTAATTTTTTTTTCCAGGAATATTATAGCTATTTAGTTCAAAATCTGGTAGAAAGGGTGACATGTTCCTTTGGATACAAAAGTATCAGCAAAAGAGTTGAGAAAATGGAAGAATCCATCTGACATCTCTTGAAACAGTCTGTCCGGAGTCTTATTTTTTTAACAAAGTAATAATAATAATGCGCGGTGCTGATATAGTGCTAAATATACCAAATGTCTCACTCGAAGCACTTTACAATACCCCTGTTCATCAGGCCATGAGACAATTTTTTTGCAGTACTTTTAACAGTAGCTCCAGATTAGCGCAATCTGGTCTCTATCTTCATATAATGGTACCCATTTATACTCCTAGGTGGAGAGAGGCAATAATTGTAATTGAGTGTCTTACCAAAGAACACAAGTACTGTGTTCCCTGGCTCGAACCCACGTACCACGGCACATTAATCGAACCGCCATTGGACCACGATCAAGTTTCACGATAAAGATTCTCATATTGCAATAAAATCTATTTTACAATGTGTAAGCCGTGAGCCATAAACAGCCAACGGTTGCCCCTAATATACAGGGGGCAATATACAGTAAGTCCCCAGGGAACTTAAAATGAGCGCTTCATTACTTATGCAACACCAGGATTAATGGATTCTAAGAAAATGACCGTGCATGAACTGAATAATCGCTGAGGAATACAGTCTCACAGTATAATAAATAATTTTTACACCCGACTTCAGGAGCCAGTATGCATCAGCACGGCGTTCATTAGTTTACTGTTTTGCTGCACTGATGAGTTTATCTTTATGGCAATTCTGTGCCCTTAATGAGGGCAACGATGAGCTCTCATCAAGAGTGCAGGTGACCTCTTCATTGGGGTCATTTGGGGATGATAAGCCTAGAATATTATGGCCATGTCCAAATTTTTTGGCTGTGGTTGGCAGTGACACATTTCATAGTCGAACATGTATGTGTTTCTAAAGAGGGGCCTGACATTTTTGCCGACTGCCATTTTTAGTTGGGAGGGGGGGGGGGAAACAAAACATTGCAAGATGAAAGGTTGCCCTTCCATTGGATGTGAGGATGTGTACAGGACACTGCTGTATATTCTGACCCGCTCGGCAAAAATGACTCTGATGTCGCATAATTTGCATTCAAGCTTTTGCTATTTTGAAATAAAAACAGTCAGTGAAAATTTTGATCAAATTTGGATGTTATTTTTAGTTTAAATGTCTTACGATGAAATAATATTGTACGAAAAAGTAGGATTAGGATTTTTTGGGTGCTTTTCTTGGTTAGTTGTACAGAATATTTGTAATTTTTCCAACCATTTATTTCTCTCCATTGAGACGTTTCTAGCTTTGTAAAAATAGACAGAATGAAACAAGCACAACAATATCCTAGAGAGATCCATATAGGCCTATCAAATGAAGGCTTATTTCATTCCAATTTCATCATTATAGTTAACTCAAAATGTGAGTTTTGCCACAACAGACACACTTCGCAGCGCCGGTCACATATTTGGTTTGATTGGTGTCGATACTTATGTTTAGCACACTTTAATTCCAATGCCGCATATAACTAGTGCCGGTAATTTATACAGCAAGCGGAGACGCGGGATGTTTGCATGATGAACCTTGAGTCCGGATCAAGTTCACTGTATTCCGCCTCGGCGTTCCGCCGCCGGTTTGACAAACGTCACTTGACTCATCAGGCCGGGGTTGACTGGCCCGTTGCAAGAGTTCAACAACACAGAACATCATTGCGATGCAAAGTCACATGAGTGTTCAACGGTCCGCGATGGGGATGTACCGGTACATGTATTATTACACTGACATCGGCTCCTGTGAGGCAATTCCACAAATCCAGGGTTCAGCTTAGTCTCTCTAGACATACTTCAGCACCAGTGTGTATATGGTATCAACAAATTGGAAAATGTCAGTTGAAGCTTAACATTTCGGAATTTATTTTTCATAATGTACCGGGGTATGCCTAACAATAACAGAAATTTATAATGCTCATGCTGCTTCACTGAATGGATGCAGAAAAGTAGCGAAAGTCACATTCTGAAGATGATATATGTAGGTCTATTGAGTCTTTAACACTACGCGATGGTGTTACATGTACATGCACAAAACGTACCGGTACCTTGCAAAACTGATTCAAGAATCAAGGCTTCAGTATGGGGGCAGTTTCACTGGAAAGGTTGCAAAATGAGAAATAGGTAGGCCTAATCAAAGAGCTACAAATTTGTAGCTCTAAGGCCTAATCGATACTTTATTTCGTGGGAAGACTTTCTTGGAATTTGCTGGTTTGGGCCTCACATGGGACCTTTATAGCAGTCTCCATTTTTTTTTTTGCAGTTCTACGCATTACGGTTCTCAGATTATAAGCTCACATGGGTGCTAATTTAAAGCACAATAATTGGAGTCCCAAAGGCCATTCACATGTTCTAGACACTGCAATTGATAAGAAATAAAAATAAATGGCACGGGAACCACCAAGACTTGCAAGGACACTGAAGTACCACATGTCCCAAAATTCTGTACACCAGATTTCATAAGAATAGACCCGAAAAAATAAAGCCTAAGTTTCAGACAAAAAACAAACTTTCACTAAAAATGATCAGTGCCTTTCTATCAAAAATAATATCTATAGCCTAACGTTGAATAAAGTAATGGAGCTTTTGTTCAGCTTCTAAAAGTTATTTTAAAAAATATTTTTGTTTTGTTCAGTACTGGAAAGCACTACAATTAAAACTACCATAGAGAAAAAGCCAATCTGCCTTGCCTTACAAAAATCATGGCCACCTCCAACTACGTGTAAAACAGAAAGTCTCTGAAACTCAGCTAATGCACCGAGGACTATACACAAATAGAAAGGAAAAATACAAAGTACGGTAACTCCTACCGGTACATCTTTAATGAGAAAGGAGACCCTAATTACCCTTGATGGTTTTCTACGGATGTGACCTCATAAAAACATAAAAAGGAAAGATCCATTGCAGCCTAATCTATTTATCATGAGGCGCAAGCTCAACCTATAATGCCCAGACTATAATAATAACAACAATAAACGCCAAGGTCATTCCAAAGAGGGATTACAGAAGAAAAAGTGATTAGCGTTGATACTTGGGAGCCACGCTTGAATGAGAAGTGGCATTTTCTTTTTTGTTGTATTAAATTACGACGGGATTGAAAAATTTAATATCATCGGAGAATTTGTAATGATATTGCTGGTGTTCAAGAAAAGGACATGGGCTCCCTGCACAAGTACGGTACCCCCTCAACGGTAAGAAAAGGAGAGTTTGGGGTGACCACAGGAAGAGACATTCAAACACATTGCCGACGAACCTCGAGGCTCATGCAAAGACGCTATGGCTTTGTGCACATTCAGAAAAAAAATTAGTCATGCGTACCTCTCGCTACATACATGTACGCGCAAACCAGGATGCGCATGTGGTGTGTCCCATCCATTGGGCTACCAAAGTGGTGAAAAAGCGCCCTCTCTTGTTCGCGCACGGAGCCCACGGAAATATCTGTGGTGGCTGAAAAGATGTCTTGTGGGAGCATGCATTTCTTAATAATAATTTTTAAAAATGTACATGTAACATATAGAGTGTAAAATTAAACACAATAATTTCTTGGACAGAATGAACTGGCACGATCAATGTTGAGCCGTCACACAAAAGTGATAAATTCCTCCACTGAATAGACCATTATCATTTTGCGGCCATCTTGAATTTTTCCCATTCAAATCAATGTACCGGTAACTGGAAGGAATAATAGTATGGTTCCTTTTTGCACAAAATAATATCATACAGTACTGTTATTAGATACAGGGAACATGACTAAAATGGTGGCAACATAATAAAAGTCTATTGCAATTCTCACAAATGCTCACAAATAGTGCATATTTTCTTGTTTAGTTGCAAAAAAAAACCGTAAGTACCGGTAGTACAGATTCTTTCCCTTATAAGCAAAGCCATGAAATTGGAACAATAACTAATCAGGAGTGCTGTGGCCCAATGGTTACCGTGTTCGACTCTTGGTACATGTACATTGTTTTGTACGTGGGTTCAAACCCTGATGGTGAACATGGTGCTAGTGTTCTTAGGCAAGATACTTTACTACAATTGCCTCTCTATCAATGGGTTCCTGTGAAGATAGAGACCAGACCTGATCTCAGCTGCTGTCGATCAAATATTCTCATAGCCTGATGAACAGAGATAATAATGGTGTTCACTTTTAGCACCACATTATCATTATTAAAAAAAATTAAACTTGAGGAGCTTATTTTGAGGAGTTAATTTTTCTCAACCCATTTACCGAGTGTCCTACCTTTCAAATATTTCACTTAAAAGCAACCCTTTTGAGAATTGATGCCCATCTTCATGACCTGCATAATTATTTCCTGCACGTACGAAAATCAACGCAATTATACATTCCAAAGTGTACGCTTTGAGGCTCACGCCGGTGATCCTTCAACGCTCAAATGATTTAAGCAAGTGGGCATTTCCAATTCCCATGAGCGGCTAAACCAAAATTGACAGCGGCGTATATACTCACTCGGGCCCCATACAAGAGCAGGAATTAGTGATAGGGCAGCTGGTCAAAATGCCGCGGAAATTTGGCTTTAATTATTCATCTTGCACTTTGGCTGATCGCCGCAGTCCTCACACAACAGAGCGGCAACAAAAAAGGGTATTGAGCTACTGTAAGGTACCGGTACACATATGTAAATTGTATGCAGACAATATTTTTCAAATGTTCATCAGAGCAAATTATTTGCTACAATTTGACAGGCAGGTGCAGTATCAAAATTAAATAAATAATAAATTCCGTAGTTTCTGTCAATTCAAACATTGCAATTGTGAGGTTCATGAAGCTACTTTCTGGCAGAATCTTTCAAAGACTTGGCAGTTGAGAAAAGTATTGAAAAGCTGTTTTGCCCAAATTGGGAATGGAGTAGACATTGAAGATTGTATATTACCGGTATATAGATTTTAACACATTTTATGAAGTTTATATTTCATTTAACAGTTGTTGACTGCTGTGATTTGGGATGGCACTTTTAACACCCAAGGGGCGTATAGCACCAGAAACGAAGCCAAGAGTGCTACATGTATGCGTCCGGAGGGGGTTAAAAATGGCAAATCCCACATCACAGCAGTGAACAATTGTTTTGTTATATCGTGCCAATAACTCAAAAAGATAAATGGTTGTAACTTACTGTTAGAAAATAATTAAATCACTGCTATATATACAGCTTTTGAAAACTGAAGGTTTTGACGTCCCATGCCGGCTGTAAGACTGAGCGTTTGACATTGTAGTTCTCATTGCGCAAAGCTAGCGCGCCGGCTGGTTCCACACGCGCATGCAACGTGCGCAACGAACGCAGTGCGTTATCACCCTGAGTGTGTGACATGCGGTCCTATAAACCAGGCTTGTGGCCATTCTAGACCAGTGAAATGACGGTGTCCAAGCACATGATATGGCAATTATTTATCTCACCTCCCCCGTTCAGAAAACTTCAAATACTTTGAAAATACACTTCGGAAGGCATGTTTTATAACAGATATCTTCCAAACTTTCATAAACTTGACAGTAATGATTATTGTTGTTCAAAACGTTAAGACCCTTTCAATAGCAGAGCCTGAAAGTTCACCGCTGGTGGCGTGCTTCCGGAACCCTCAGAACCCTTGTGCGCTCAGGTTCGCAAGCTTATGGCACGAAGTACACACGAACAAACATGCGCGTGAGCATCAGGTGCCAATGGTGATGCGTTAGAATGTCCCTCCCAATGGTCTCCCTAAACTCTCCCTTTATAACCGTTGAGGGCGTACTTGTGCACAGAGTCTATTAGCCTACACATGATACAATGTGTACATATTCTCGATCTTCATGTAAATTGTTCGTTCACAAGCAGAAATTGATGGCCTGTCATAAGTGCAGTCTCTTTAGATATCCTCGCAGGACGGTGCAGTGTCTACAACCATTTTTTGATTGCTTTCCTCCACTCAACAGGGCAATTACGCTCTTTTCAGTGTAAAATAAATAAGCCAACTTGCCAATACTCCATCAGGCCCATTCACCACTGTCAAATAATTTAATTGGACGATTTTTCATCACCTGCTGATGGGGAAGAGATGGCCTTGAGGATATTTTTATGCGGCTTTAAAGAGCTAGATGCATCATATCATATGTTTTATTTTGATGATAATGATTTTTTTGGTTTTTTGGGCCTCGTCTTTGCCTATTAAATAAGTCTTTTCGATTAGCTCTAGGCAAACGTACCGGTACATGAAAAAGTACAAGTAAAAGCAAAACTTCGCTTTAGTTTCATCATCCTGTTTCATTATATAACCTTCTTTCAAGTGAGTGGAGTCCATGTTTATTACAGCCAAATATTAAAAATAAATAATACTAACAAAAAAAGTAAAATTGAATGTTCAATCAAATGAAGACATGCAAACAGAGCACGGATCAAGGCTACACGTACATGTTTCAATCGTTTATTATTGTTATTATCATGTAAAAGCAGACACACGTAGCCAGCGTTTATCTGTAGCGTAGGGAATTATGACAGTTTGCAAATTAACTCTGTAGCTGACTGTTGAATCCAAGAGATACAATCATGGCACACGTGCATTGGTCATTCTGTAAATTTGGGGTCCACTTTTTCCTGTCCCAATTACATCTGACGTCTCTATGATTTTATAAATTCTGATGCACTCCTTAATGCAGTCGTCCTTCAAGAGTGATTATGCACCTACCCAACTGATAAAAAATCATTTGAAGTCATTCTTAATGATACTTGAATGACATATTACAGGAAAAAAGTTACAGTTTGGACCCTAAATTTACAGAACAACCCACATGTAAAGTTCCCCTTTAAACAATCTTCTCAGCGTAATATCCCATAATCCCCCTTGTCTCTGCTCTACGAAGCAATTTTCCCTCTGATCACTCTAACCAGGGAGTTCAGATTATGGCCATTTTGTGGCTTGTGCGTGTCATTGCCAACGTCGTGGCGCTCGATCAAGATGGCGGTTCAGTCAAGCGCGAGAATTGAATCTCGCGATTGTTGGTTTCAAAATCTATCAAGACAGAGAGAGCCAGAGAGAGAGAGATGGGGGAATAGTGCAGTAAACTCTTCAGATCTCGTGGAATGAGATTTGGTCAGAGGGGAGAAAAATGGCTGGAAAAATTGAGGCAGCTAATCTGCCTTGGGGTACGTGTTATGCCCAAGGATCTGTGCTGTCAGAATCGAAGAAAAATTACACGTGTGGGTGGTTTTGTCCTATCAGCCAATATCTGTTCTGCTCTGTTTGAAGCGGACTTCATATAATTTCGCATTGTTGGCGTTGTATGCCTACCAGTACTTGTGTCAAATTTCCTGCCAATTCAAGCCGATGGTTCTGATATCAACTTGTGCTTTCATGAAAAAAGAGGTATAGAGTCAAAAATTTAATGAATGCATCACTGTCGTTTGATGGAATTCTTATGTTGGGGGGGGGGTTGATGATTTTAATTTCTTTCTTTTTCTTTATTTAAAGGGGGGTGTTTGCCTTTCGGAAATATGCACTGTGTAGGATTCAAACCAGCTAACTAATGCCAGCAACCCAATTGGTGGATAGGTGATAAGATAAAGTAAGCAGTTCAAGTAGGAAGTTGTGGGTTCAAGCTCCACCCAGGCAAGAATGGTTGTGACAAAAAAAATACATCGCGTTCATGAGCAAACTTTGCTTGTAATTACAAATATCCCGTTTTGAATGGCAAAAAATCAAGTCAAATCGAAGCTTGAAATCCAACCTGCAATTCAGACAGACTTTTAGACGCAGCTATGTGGTTTAAGTGAGTCAAACGGAAAAAAAGTACAAAGGACAGTACTATTAGTCAAACCATGAGTGAAAGCAAATTCTTCTTGCCAAAAACACAATTCTTAAGGGTTTGAGTCTAGCTGTACGATGCATTTTTGGCACATGTTTAGGTCATTGCCCAAGTCCACATTTGCCTGAATTGTGCCTTTGTTGGCATCAAACCACTGGGGAAAGAAAATACCTACGTACAGACAAAAACTGTACGACAAGACAGAGTTTTGTTTTGTAACTGAGAAGCAAACTTCACGTGACTACTGCGGTCAAGCCACCTTGACAGATGTTCCTGTTGTCATTACCTTGACCCGACTAATTCCTGACAAAGTCATCATTGAACCCACCCTGCAAAAGTGCATGTGAGTGGTACAGAAACTGCCCCTGCAAGAAATCCACTACAATAACCTTGTCTATATACATTTAGGCTGTGATCGTATGATGTCAGAGCACCACGTGATCCAGTTTTCCTCAGTAATCGGCCACCATTGCGTTTGGTTAGCAACAGCGTCATGCATTATAAACTAGAGAGTTGGGCTTATTTTCAAGTTCTGGATCAAATTCTTGGCAAAATGGTCACTACTGTGCCGCGTCGTGTATGGTTGTCATAATTGTGCCGACCCAGCATATTGGAAAATTATTTACTCAACTAGAAAAAGGCGAGAAACGGACGATGAATAATTTCTTAAAATCTGTTGTGTCTATGTGATAATTGCGTTTATCTCACACTTTTTGCCATCTATCACAGCTTTGAAGGCTTGCCTACTACCTAGAGCGTGGTGCGCTATACGGTCTTTGCCTACAACAATAGGGACGCTGAGTCCCTGATTTTCCGGTACTCAGATGTCGGTTGGGTCACGTGGGTAAAAGCCCTCTATACGGGTATAATTTGCAGTATAGACTCCGTGCACAAGTACCCCCTCAACGGTTACAAAGAGAGAGTTAGGAGGGGCCACTGACACCACAATGGGAGAAACACTTGTATGCACTGGTGCTGTATGCCTAGACTGCTCTCACATAGACACTACAGATTTTAAGAAATTATTCATCGTCCGTTTCTCGCCTTTTCTAGTTGAGTAAATAATTTTCCAAACATTTTCTAAAATTATCTAATTCTCTGCCAGCTTTTCACAATTTTCTGAAAACCAGGCCTCCAAAAAGTTGTCATCCCCAAAACAGAACAAAAAATCCCCCCAAAAAATTTTCGGGTTCAATCCCAATTCTCAGAGCAAACCTCTGCGGTATGCTCTCACTAAAAAAATAAAATAAAACTTCAACATTTGAAAACATTATACCGACCACAGGTAGCAAAATCTGTCAGTGGTACCACATGTGTACAGAATATGAAACATGAAGCCAGCAACATGCAACGAACATTTAACTGTTGTTCCAATTTGTAAGAAGCTGATGACAGGTGTGCTCAAGACACATGTCAGATCGGGCATTAGCAAAAGTGTGCTGATCTGAAATGTGATCTGGACACTGAAGAAATGACGCAAATACTGTGTTCAATGAAAATCGGCAGATACAATTACTTTACTGATGTTGTAAGGGAATATTCAATTTTCTAAAATTCAACTAATTTTTTTGAGGGGGTGAGATATCCATACCTATACCTCCTTGATTTCATAACAGGACTGGTTTGATCATTTATTTACAATTGTGTCAATTGACATTGTTTTATTCTTGAATAGTATGGAAATTTGCATAATTGGCTTTAAAAGCCCAAACACCATTTAACAAATAGCAAGATTATGACTAAATAAATTGATGATAGCCAAATGAGACGGGAATAGGCCTTCCTTTTCTTGTTGAATTGGTACATTTCCAGGTCAATTGAAGGGCAAATCCTAAAATTGATTTACATCACCCCAACACAAATTCCATCTTATAGTTTAATTGCGGTACCAGCTGCTTCATAAGTTCATCAGATTCGAACCAGCCAACCAATCGCGCAAGCTTGATGGTTGAGTGGTAAGACGTCTGCACTGGAAAGCAGGAGGTTGTGGGTTCGAGTCCCACCCGAGTGATTTTTTCAAACTTTCACTCGGGAGGTAACACACTGAGTATACAGTGTTTATACGTCGATGAAGGGCAAAACCTAATATTGAGACCTCCCTTCATTTCAATAAAATCGTTATTCCATTGGCCCTTTAAAGTTACATAGGATCATTTGATATGTATGCATTTGTTTTCGTTTGAAGCAACAACACTGATCAAAATTTAAAGAAGGCACATAACAGACTAACTTCTTGAAGTTTCAGCTCAGTGGGTACTATAGGCCTATACACTTTGAGAAAAAAAACAGAGAAAACCTACATGAATGCTCAATATTTGGCGTCTTCGGTGTTACTGGATTCAGTTGCTAATCACAAGCTGAAAGTGTGCTTGCCGCAATTTCTTAAACCACCTTCAATGATTCTTTCTCTTCCGAATGACACCATTTTAGGCGGAATAATTTCACAAGGTATTTGGTACCAGTCCTATCTTCACTTTGAGCACAGATTTTCTTGTTCAATGGGTAGGCACCGGTACATTTCCAGGTACATGTACATGTAAGTTGCAAATGTTCTTACCTGCCTTTAAATAAGTTTCTAAAAGCCTAAAACTAGAATGTTGTTTAACAGTACCTCATAGGTTTCAGGCACATTTACTAGTTACCGGGGTACATGAACCAGTATGGGGATTCTTCGTTTTCATTGCATCCGACTTCCTCACAATACTTCTGTCACAATTTGGATCACCTTAAGATAAACTCTTTTCACATTCGAACATGGATGTTGAAAACTGTAGGGCAACTGAAACATTTCTAAAAAAATTTTTTTTTATTTCTCCCTTAAGTACATCTCATCTTCGTGTATAATCTACAATCTGATTTGAATTATCTTTTAAGGAATGAACACGTGCCAATCAAATTTCTGAAAGCTCAAAAGGAGTTTAAAAAAATGTATATTCATCTTTTTTTCAAAAACTTCAATAAAGACCAGACACTATCTGATAAAAGTCTTGAAAAGTACAAGTCTGATGCCATCTGCCTAGATGCACGGGAATTTCTAAGACGTTTTGACACCTTCGGCAACATTCATGTTGTTGTTGCCGGGACCGTCGCGGGGTATATTCTAGCCCTTCAAGGCAGCTGCGTTTCAGTTGAACGGACCTGTCGTCACAATGTGTCGCGAATGTTTGCAAAGAGTCAGGTGTGATCTGACTGAGGTAATATCCGGCCCAATCCGGTCTCTCAACACCGACCGGCCTGCGCTATAGCAACATTCACCGCGACTCCCGAGAAATGAGACTGTAGAAATGTGGGTGTTTCAAAGTGTTGTCTCGCAACAACTGACTAATTTAACGTAGGGCCGCTGGACAAAAAATGTCTTCCCTTGGGGAAGGAGGGGTAGGGAGGGGTGGGGGGGGGTGTTAATGTGAATGACATCTTTCCACGGATGCTCTTGCAAATGTTACGATAAAACAATTAAGACTATAGGCAACCCTGGTAAAGCCGGCTTTAGGGAATTGGAAAATTCTGGATTCTAGACACTCTGTGGTGCAATCTGAGACAATTTCTGACCACTTTAACCAATTTGTTTTGAGCAAAAGATCATCATTTAAACATTATTTTTGAGTTTGGAGTCATTGAATCAGCTATTCTGAGCTATAGAATCCACTGTAGGCTACAATTTTTATTTTGGGAGAACAAATCTTCATTGTGGATCTGGTCCACACAATGGGCTGGATTTAGCCAAGTCACATGACATTACAGGGTTATCCTATATGAGAGCACTGCCGAGCCCAAGTGACAGTCAATCGAGTCAGTGATGTAAGTACATACAAGAGGACATTGGGCTCGTCCTATGGTACAACCAAAACAGTACATTCATCATCAAGCATTTCACATGGAGATCATGACTTGAGGTATAAATTGTGAAAGAATTTCACATTTTGGGCCCTTTCTCAAAGCCTGGTTAGATTCTACCGGTAGTTTTGGCTTCTGGTTCCAGAGGTCCAGGCGCTTGTAGACTCGGGGCTTGATACAAAAAAAATCACAAGTACCGGTGCAAATAGTATCAAGACAAGTTTGGTGAAGTTACATGAAATTTGATGGCTATGTGATTGGCTAAAGAGCTACAGATAAAAATGAGGTGTGCCCTGTCACCAAATTGACTCATTACTAATGATTACGAGGCAGCCTTTTTTTTTAGCACAACTGGGGTAACATTTTTGTCTTCAATTCAGTTTCCTTTAAATTATTTTTTTAAAAAACATGTAGACATACATTGTACTGCAGACTCTTTTACATATTTTCCTAGTTTGATTCCCATAAACAATTTTCCACAATAACAAGAAGCAAAAAATTGAAAAATAAGAGGAAATATCGCTTGAGTCACTGTGGACTGGCAACATGGCTTAAAATAAAAGCAGGTCGTTTTTTTTAAGTTCAAAGCATCAGTGAAATAACAAAAAACACATTTGTTCTGGTTCCCACAGTCCAATCTAAAACGCAATCTCTTATCACTTTCCTTTTGGGAGTATTTTCCCACCCACAAATGACGCAGCTTTGGTCAGTCAGATCTGATATCTGTTGTTCACAAAGTGCTCTCGTAATGCAACAACCTGCCGAGATACGGTAGGTTGCACAGCACGACATGTACGTTTAACTGGCTAAGGGCAGCTATATATAATGGCCCAGATTCTACACGTACTTAGCGCAATCAATCGTCGCGGCCGATGCACAATTTTGGCCAGAAGGAATCCAATGCAAGATGCGTGTCTTTTTCACGGGCAGGGAGGTGAACGCGACGGGTTCAATCTCGGACAACGAAATTACCGCGGAGAGAGTATGTTGTATGGGGCAGACATGCAGGGACATGAGGAGTTCAGAGCATCGGGGCATCAAGGAATTATTGGCTGCACTATGGGCTGGATATTGTGCGCTGTGCATTTGAGAAAATTACAGATTTTCTGTGCTCAATGTACAATGTACGTCTTTATTTAGTAATGGTACACATGTATCTCATATTGGAAAAAGAAATTGCAACTGAACAAATATCTAACATGAAAAATAATTTGTACATACATGTACAGTATTTGACCTACGGTATCGGTACATGTACTGTACATCACTCTAAGCCCTATTTTTGCAATATTGAATTTTGGTTAAACAGATGATCTACATAGTACCGTACTTTCTATGATTTGGTACAAAAAAAAATTAACTTTGCCAAACTTAAACACTTCAATGTCCTTACAGGCTTTACATGTTGTAAGCATAAAATTAGCATTAAAAAAACCTTAAAACAAGGCCAAGGACAGAAATACCCGGTACCAATAAACATCTCAGCCAAAACATGTACATGTACAGAAACAGAGGGGCTATGGAGCTCTATACAAAATGAAACCTTACATTGTGGGCTTTCCGACCATGTACGTGTGTAACTCCATTTGCTTTTCATCAGTGGTTGTAGTTCACATTTAAAGCTAATAAAAAAAAATGGATAAATGGAACGACTAGCCTATGTTTTAAAAGACAAAAAACTTACCAACGCTTTGGTTTTCAATCTCGAATTATATACGAGTAATGTACATGTACACGTAGAAGTACTGGTATACACCCTTAAAATATTTAACTTGAAAAAAAAATGTACATGTACCGTACCTACTACATATACATGTAGGTAAATAGTAACAAACTACATGTACGACCATGTACGACCATGTACAGTATGAATGTGATCAGTCAACACAAGGGTATGAGAACAATGACCCAAAGTAGCAGAAATGTACGTGTGTAGCTCATTTTCTGAAATTCAAGTACGATACAGCCAATTATGCAAAATACTGAACCACCATTGTAACAGTCATAAATTTTTACTCGACATCGCTCCACAAAATGGAGGCTGCTCCAAGACCTGCCATATATTATTTATGTCAGAGCCTGGAACTCATTTGCTTAATTGACGTTCATAGGGGCACGTGACCGCACTGTGCAGCGCACTCCGCGGCAATGAAAGTACGGTACTAAAATATGAATGAATCTTATTGGATCGGCTGCCTTTGGGACTGAAACAGACGTGACGCAATGTCAATTTTTATTGCGAATGGTAAAATGATTTGTGCATAATGTGGAAGAGCGTTAATAAAGGTATGCTCATTTGCTCTTTATAAATGCATTTTCTTTTCATTTGAAGCAACAAAATGGCTCAAAATTTTAACATTATAGGATGTTTAACAACTAACCTACAGTAGCTGTAGCTCAATGACTACCATAGGCCTACAGTTTGAGAAACAGAAAAAAACATTTCTACATAATTTTTGGTCTCGTAACTGAAATCCATTGCATGTAAAAACGTGTGCCTGCTGACACACCTTTTTTTTTAAAAACAGTTTTCAACGATTGTTTTCTTTTGATCAAAACCAATTCACAACCAGAATTGTTTTATCGGGTATTTGACACCAGACCTCTATTCATGTATAGCTAGGTTTTTCTCATTAAATCAGGACTTTTCCCTTTTTTTCTGGAAGATTACCATTTCAGGCAGAATAATTTCACAAGGTATTCTGAACCAGTCCTACCTTCCATGTGAGCGAGGTTTTCCTCATTAAGAAATGATGTCCATTTCCAGGTACTTACCGGTATCTCTGTTTCTACCGGTAAGTGCCTTTACATGTATGCACTCACAGTGCATAAAAAGCTTCTGAACATAAGAGCATTCACCTATACAAGGGTTACTGCAATCAGTAAGCCTCACCGTTGCCCACTGTCAGATTTTGTTGGCCAAATTTAAACATCTAGGAAAAAAATTATTTTCAGTCAACCAAAAAAATAGACAAGTTGCAATATTAAAAGACGGTGAAAATATCAAGTTTACGACCTAAAAATTGCCAATCATTTATTTTTAAAGCATTTCTTTTCAACAATTTGAGGAAAACTTCAATAAAATTATAGTAATTATTTTGTTAAAGGAAACCCCCTCCCTTTAAACAAAAGTAAAAAATTACAGAGATGTCTGAGACCTGTACACTTTCAAAGTTTCAAAGGAGTCGGTCTAGACATCACTGAAATTTAAGAAAAAAGTCGAAAGTAAAGTGGAATTAAAGGCCTGCACAAACCTGTGGGAGTTTTTGTTGTTTTTTTTTTGGGGGGGGGGTGGAGGGGGGTCTGCCACTAAAACTACATGTACCGGTCACTGTGAATTTTGCCTTTGTGTTCAGGGCTCGAATTTCATGAACACTGTTGAAAGTTTGATGACTAAATGACAAGGTGATCCATCGCACTCTTGTTATTATGCAGCATGCATTAAACTCATTAAACATTCACCCCGTCCTCGGTTCTAGTAGATGAAGCCACCGAGAACGGCTCTCCATTAGGAATGATAATAAAGGTCAGATGGACAATACGCGTCAATGACGCCTCAGTTTCCTTTTGATAATTAATGATGTCCGTGTTTATGAAATAGACCTAAAATTTCCACAAACTGTAGTTGTAAGCAGTTGATCAAAGACTATGTTTTGGCAATATAACGTGCGACCGAAAGACACGTTTCAAAATAGAATCTATGTAATGTTTTGTATATTATACTAAAAATTAGGGCTGTCCCAAATATTCCGAACATTCAAATAATCCGTCATCAACCTAATATATTTAATATCTTTGGGGAATACACACGCACACACAGACACGTTTATTTATGGTGTAAATCGATGATTTTGTTTTGTTCCTCATCCCTTTTTCTTTGTTTGCACTTTGACTTTTTCGCAACAGCTGAGTATGAGTATGAATCAGCATTTGTGAGAAATTACTGTCATTACAGAGCACGGCAGATATCACCAGTCTCGCTTGACTGTACATGGCCAACTGCACTGCCACGATGTCGTGCGGTTAAACACTGACACTTGACATGTGTCGCTGCAGTCTTCGGTCCCCTCCGGTCATTCACTCCTTGGTGTTTACTTTGCGTTCCCGGCAACTCCTGATTTCACAAAACAAGCACTGCTTTGACTACCGGCAACAGTGACTGCAAACTGTATAATTTTGACAAGATTTGCATGAAACGTGTGACGAAGATACAAAAACCAAAATCACAGTATGAGGCTTTTTTTTATTGTGCTTATGGCAGGTTTCTAAAACGCTTCATTCAAGTTGGCAAGAACCCACAGTGTATGGGTTATGAAGAATATATGTATACAATGATTTCATAGCAGTATTTGTTTGAAAGAAACTGACAAGTATGAGAATTAAACGTCTGATGTTTAAAACGCTGTAACAACACTCTACCAACTATCCAGCCCTATGTCAGCAGTCTCCCTGAATACATGGTGTTACAACTGGTAATAACCAAGGGATATAATGTATCACCAACCGAGAATGTAACAACACTTGATCAATACTGTATCACTATGTAACAAACTTTCGATGACAGTGTAGTAGAATGTACTACACTATCAGTCAATTTTTGTTACATTATCAGTTAGTGATACAGTATCAATCAATTGCTGTTACATTATCCTTGGTGATAGTTATATCTGTTGATTATTACTTTATCAGTTGTACCGTAAGGGACTATTTTATCCAGGTCAAGTGTTCAAATCCCGCGCAAGGTTTTTTTTTGACTAACAAATTAATTAAAGTAAACCTGTTGTATGACAACACACATCAAGCTGAAAAATTAAATGCACTGTCCATAATCTTGAATTTAAATTTTTTTTTAGTAAATTTATAAATTTTCCATTTGTAGTTTCTTTTAAACTACAAACTTTTTTTTGCCATCTTAGATGTCTACAACCCTCTGAAAAATAAACTTTTTCTTGAATGCCCCTCAATGCACAAAGATACACCTGAATTATTGTTGGGCTACAGATAATTCAAAATTTGTAAGTAATTAATCCATAACCAAACATGAGTGGATTTTTTTCATTCGATTTGTCATTCAAGAGTAAATAATTTTCATATTTTTAGAAAAACTAGCAATATATGTTATTTCATGTGAATTAACTCCAAGAAAAAACAAGGACATATGGGCAATTCCACGAATACTCACGTTACATTTTTGGATGTACTGTTGAGTTTCTTTGGGCTGTAATTACGCTGTACCTTACTGAAAAGGTTTAATGACTGTTATCCCCATGGTAGATAGAGTAGACCTTACATTTTCGTAGCGTGAGTAACCGATTTTGTATGTCTTGTTTATCAAACATATCATATTTTTCTGGATGTCATCTTTGGTGCTTAGGTAGGTATAGGTCTACTCTATCTACCATGGGGATAACAGTTATTAAACCTTTTCAGATATAAGGTAATTACAGCCCAAGGAAACTCAAAAGTACATCAAAAATGTAAACTGAGTAACCGTGGAATTGCCCATAACAACATCAATCTATAAAAACAAAGAATGGAATGTACATTGTACATGTACTTTCTCACAAAATATAAATTCAATAACAACAACAAAATGAAAGACTGCCAACGTAACATTAATGAAGCCTTCCCTAATACTCCTCCCACACAAAAAATACTAGTTAAAATCTTCATAATCAGCAGGTACTGTTCCACAGAAAATGAAAGTCCTATTCTAGTATAATTACTTCACAATACAACATGCACCAGGGATCCAGGGTCAAGCCTTTATCCGCCTCAACCACTACTTGTATGCCTCTGATGAAAGCATTTCATGGCAAATCTTCTTACAGTAATCTTGAGATTATACTCGGCGACTGGCCTGGTGAACACGGCTAAACATCGTCGCTACTCGTCCCAATGCAGTGGTTATTTTTTTGTACCAGACTCCCATGATAGGCAGGATAATGATCAATTTACATTGTATGTGAATCATTTCACAAGGTTATTTAAAGGGGCACTACCGGTAGTTCCTGAAATCCCCCAAAATTTCAAGTTTTGGATTGATTACTTATAATCCTATTCAAACATCTGGTTGAAAGGAAACCAACCTACGTGTAATGTCTTACCGTTCCCGAGAAAAGACAAAAAAAAACCCACTTGTTTACATCGGACATGACGGAGTACGAATACGTTTTTCGTGTCGTTCTCAGTGTACGATCATCCACATTGTGTGTCTCGGGAACAGTGGTGACCAATCACCAATGCAAAAAAAATGGTTTCTTCAACGTCCGCAAAAGGCGAACACCTTACAAATGAAATCACAACTAGCATCCAAACAGCTCGAATTTATGGGGTCAGTCAAGCACAAAGGGGACACTACACAGGCTTTCTCTGGGCAGGTGCGAATCCCCCCCCCCCCTCGCTGTGATAACCCTAAAAATTATGACAAAAAA
This sequence comes from Patiria pectinifera, assembly GCA_029964075.1. Lineage (NCBI taxonomy): Eukaryota > Metazoa > Echinodermata > Asteroidea > Valvatida > Asterinidae > Patiria > Patiria pectinifera. The sequence goes on from CM057146.1 coordinate 4,475,262, forward strand.
TACTGGTAATAATATCCACCTGTGCACAATTAACATTCGGACAGAGCCAGCTGGGGTATGGGGGTATTTGTACACTATTCTGTAATACAGTGTTCATGATCGTTGGATTTGAAAAGTGGCCCCACTAAAAGTATGGTACGAGCCACATGTGGATTTTACGGAGGCCCAGTGTCCAGAGAAAAAAACCTGTCTACATTTCAGCATTGATTTGCTGATGAACACCCCCCCCCCTGCATAAATTTCTAGTTCCGCTGGGACTACCAACATTCAATGATTTTCATTTCAAAAAGAACATTTTTCTTAAATAACAAAAAAAAAATGAACCGAAACTGTTAAAAGGAAAAGTGCAGTCAAATGTACATGTATAGCAAATCCTGTTCAAAGCAACAGATCTTAGATTAAATTCTCACTACAAAATGCTGTGTATTTGTTGAATTGAAAAACAGGGTAAAGTCACAACTTGTACTCTCTTGCGTGTAGTGTACAGAAAAACAAGCAGTTAAAAACACCATCAGTGAGACTATCTCCCACAACACCATCAGGAATCAATTCCGATGAGCAAACACCGAGACGCAACGAGCAAACACCGAAGCATAACAAACGGTCGTCAATTTGGTTTCTTCAAACAACTCAATCTCCCACCCGTTCTTCAATCCAAATAAAAGGCATAACACGTCTTCCGTTTACCTTTAAGGCCCAACATGAATATTTCTAAGATTAAAACACATACATGTAATATTGGGTGGCTTTGAGGGGAATACAAGAATACAATTGCACGAGCTATATCGACAATATTGCATGAGTTGAAGACGAGTGCAATATCACTTATTAGCAAGTGCAATTATTCTTACATCCCATGAAAAAAAGCTATCGAATATTATTATTCTTCTTCTTTTGGTATTTTCAAAGCATCAAATGGTCGTTTTCCATTTGTCCATGCAGTGTTTTGCGTTAATGGTGTAGCTCGCGAGGTCTATTGTTATATTGATTTATATCAGGCATGCAACTTGGAAACTTGTAGCAAAAAAAAGAGGAAACTCCAATCTTGACAAGACTTTGCACAGTGTTTTTCTATTTTCAATGGCATACGATTGAAGTGAAAAACAAGGAAATCAGCTGATCCGAGGGAAAGTTGCATGCCTGTTATTTTTTGGTCAAATATCGCCACTTGCCGACGAGCTTTCCCCGACTCTTTCCCTTTATCCTTCCCTCTTGAAAGACAAAACACTCCACTTGTTTATCGAGGCAGCCCACTCTCCGAAGGAGCGCCAATGCATAAAATATTTCTCACAGTCCCCGCACTTTACACACTACAGCCCTAGGACACCCAGACAAAGTGCGGAAAACCCCTCACATACACGGAGATGAAAGGCACTGCAAAATGTTGGCTGAATGAGGAAAGGAAGTCTGTTGTGAAGGCTAACCAGGTGGATAATTCTTTAGAATCCATTTTTTTTCTGTGACTTCTATGGAAGTGGGATCCTCTTTTCATGTGTATCACATTGAAGGTCTTACACACACTGTGTCCACTGTTGAAGTGACTAACTGTAACATGTATGCCAGACAAAAAAACGACTGGATATTTTCCCATCCCGTTTGGAAAGTGATCTTGGTAAGAGCCCAAGACGTTTTTTCGCCTCAATATCATGGCTAGGGCTGTGCTGAATATATACCAAATATTTGAATATTCATTCATCATCTGAATAACCAACTATAAACATTTTTTTATTTGAATATTCGAAAATGTGAGCGATCTCGAGGTGATGATGAAATATGCCCATGGATGGTGTCATTTCAATCGTATCTATAGGTTGCATGGTTTTACTGTTTGCCAAATGCCACACTTTTATTGAAAGCTACTTTCACGCATAGCTTCCAAAAGAGATAATTAGCTAAAACTTCTTCTCTTAAATTGGTCAAATATCAGCCATTCTGCTACCTGCTCTTTACATTATTTTAATAAGCTCTTTGTCAATATTTTTTTTGATAAACACTGACACATGCAAATCCACATTGTCGGCTAGTTTAGGCCGGTGTATGAATACATGTTAAACTTGATCAGTGCATTTAACAATTGAATATTTGAATATTTGATCAAGTAATTGCAAATTGAAATAATTGAATATTCATTTATTTGAAAGTGCACAGCCCTAGTCCTGGCCAGGCATTTTTTTTTATTATCCATGTTGAGTATTCATAAGTTGAGATCTAATGTCTTTGACACCAATTTTGTAAAAATTTGGAAACTGTCCTACAAAGCAATCACATCCAGTAGGCTGATCAGACAATCAACTAACAAAAACATTTTTAAAAATATTTTCAATTGTTCACGATGTTCATGTACAACATTAAATATCCAGCTGTTTTGTCTTCTACGTGTGTAAATCCCTAGAAATATTGTGAAGGGCATCTTTTGCTAGCCTTAGCAATATCATGAATGAGTAATCTGTGCTAGTGCTACAAGTGTATCAATCCGACGGTACATGTAACAACCTGTTTGCTACAGCAGTTGTTAGAAACAAAACAGCGCACAGAGAACAAGGAAATACCTCGAGGAAAAATCAGGCCTCTCAAAGTGGCTGTAGCCAAAGATCAAGGCAACTAGATCTACATAAGCTTCTCCAAATAATATTTGAGAGAGGCAGCCCATCTCCCCTGTTGAGACATCCAGGCAGGCTTGAAGGAATTCCAATCCTCATCCTCACAATAGCCACACACTGATTTGAGCAGCCTGTTATTCAGTTAAGCCCCCTCGGTCAAACAGTGAAAGTACAGAGCCGACGTTAAGGCTGCCGTTATTCTCCCCAGTGTTTAACTCCCTTGTACTCATTGTCGTGAGATTGTCCAAATGGATGTCCTTTCCTTTAGTCCGAGCCTGGGATCTTATCCGTGGGACAATCTGAGGGGGGAGATGGTTAAGTGTTCCGCGCAAGGTGGCTCCATTGTAGGACATTTTTTTTACAGCGCGAGCGCTGAGTTTGGGTTTTGTTGAGATTATTGATTTTCGGCAGGCCCGACACTCTGAGGTTTACTGAGCTGCGTTTTTTTTTTAGATGGGTTGAAATGAAGACAGTCATGGTACATGTATTATACAGCATGATTCTCCAAGACAGGCCAGTGATATGTGGACGTTGATTGAACAACATTATGTCTGCCGGGCCGTGTAACATGACATCGCACTACATGTAATGATTAAGAAGGCCACTGCACATTATCAGTGTCTCACATAACGTGCCGTCTACAGCTGTGCATATCATGTAGCCCGGTAGCTGTGCCTATAGTGCAAGCTGCCTGTTCTTGGAATGGATGTGGCCCAAGATACTACGGCCAACCCGATGATCTGGAAGAACCCTTTTTGCAAATTCTGTAATTTTCTTGATCAAGCAAATTTGTATGATGACACTTTGGCATTTTTGTGAATAATACTGGAAGTTAATGTAATTTCATGGAAACTTCAGTTGTTTTTCACGTTTCCCAACGAAATCTCCATTTTTACTAAATTACAATTTTAACGTTGAACTAAACAAATTGACTGGAGCGGGCTGTGAACCTGCGACCTCTGGCTTTCTGGTTCGGTGCTCTACCAACTGATCTACCGTATCAAGCTTTATGTTGGCGGTTCCCCATTTTGTCAATGTCTTCATTAAATGTTTTAAAAAGGTGATGTGGAACAGAAAAATGTGGACGCAAATATTGATGAAGAGCATGCATTAAAAACTGAACGCTAAATGTTTTTAACACCCTGACTGCAGAAAATATGTCACAAGTGTTTATGAAAAGATGAAAAAGATTATTTTGAGGAAAACAAGAATTGAATTTCCCTCTGGTCGAACGTTGAGGGTAATCAATCTGTATTCCCATAGATGTACTTTAAAGCACATAACTTGTTTTTCTTAAGTGCGACACAGATTTCAATTCGTCTCCAACTCCCGTGGCTTACTCGCTTAGAAGCTTCCTCGATCTGCAAAGAAATCCACCACGGAACTGTAAGCCTGTAATACAGATTATTTCACTAAATATAAAACTGGGGAAATCAAGCTCCACATATCTAAGGGTCCAGGCCATACAGCCCTACGGAAGTGAGTTCAGGAAAACACTGCAAATCCAGCTGCCGGATTTCGGAGGATTTTGGATACTTTTGGTAACTGAGGGCAAACCAAAACGGCATCTTCAAAGTCTTGATCCTTGTCTCCCTACTCCTCCTTCCCATTAACCTTGCTCACAGCATCACACCAGCAGATGCTGTACTGATAATATTCCGTAAATCCACGGCAGGTGCGTGGTTTTGTTCTTTCGGGGCAGGACAAAAATTATCATATTATTATTTGTAGCAAGCTCCCTGTGGTAAGAATAAATCAGCGTATTGTACGCTTTCGTAAAAAAAAAGTACCCGGATGAGGATGATATATATATTTGATATTGTCCTCATCCGGGCATTTTAACAAATTTTGCTGGTTTCCGTACAATCAATTGTGTAGAAACTCAAAGTTGTCAATCAGTAAAACAGAGCGTAGTGCACGGTTCTGTCGCACAGGGACGCAGCGCGCAGCAGGCTACACGCGCCCCAGTTGTCAACAACCAGAACGGCGGCTTCGAGCGGTGCGAAGTTGCTTCGGTATTAAAGTGAAGAATATTGGACGAAATTTGAGAAATGAAGACAGTGCCCTGAAATGTTCTTTTCTCAGTTGTAGATCAAGTCAGCCTGATATAAATTACATGTATAATAATAACAATACTGGATTTTTTTTTTACGGAGGATGCAAGAATATATTGCACTCACTATCATAATATTGCACTCACTATGACAATATTGCACTCACTATATAACAATATTGCAATCGTCTTCGACTCATGCAATAACACAAATATTGAATGCTTCGAGTGGTGTAGTAAAACGAGCCTCCCGAGGTGATCCATGGACATTCTATTTTCCGGAAGAGCCGAAAAAAATAGAATGCTCATGGAATCACCTTTTACTTCACCACGAGATAAACTTCACAATATTTGTTTATAACACTTCACCCACAGCTTCACCTTTGTTACAATTATTAAATTATTAAATTTTACAACATTTCTGAAAACAACTGAAATTTCAATACAAAGAAAAACAAAAAAAAAATTTCTGTATTTCTCTTCCCTTCGCGCTCTCTTTGGAACTCTGCGTGCAAACGTGCCAACATACCAGCATACAACACCTGCACACCAGCATGCATTTGCACACAAATACCGCTTAAGTACGAAATAGGTTTGGTTGCTAACGGTATAGGTATAGTACTTTTTTTGTAGTACAGTTGGCCGTACAAAATAAAATAGAAAATAAAATAGAAAGTACCGGGGTATCACTACAAAGGCAATAGTGAGGTGACAATAACAATATAAATTCTTGTCTTCCCTATTGTCAAGGCCATCCAATGTTACATAAATATTGTGCCTTCTTCAGAGAAGCTCGTAACTTCACATACATTTTTTACAGAAAATCTATCCACTGAATCCTACAAGTATTCCAACAAAACCCTTCCGAGATTCCAAGGGGGTGTGCAAAATCATATTAAAATTGGAGGATTTAGGACTGTTAGGGTTAAAGAAGATATAAAACTGAAAAAGAAGCCTCAATTACTTCCCAGTTCTATTTTTTCTTGGAGCTGAAGGGTTCTTGAGTCTGGAGTACTATACGGTTACCATAGCAACCGGTGAATACTGGCAAGTGAATGGATCAATGTTTTGATTGGCTGACCCAATCCAACCCGGGGATTATAAATGTAAACCACATTTAGGAGATAGTGGAGGGAAAGACAAATCTATTGAACAAGACAAGGGGCGTCTTTCAACAACCTTAAAAACAGTGAGTACAGAAACAGAATCCTGGTGGTGACTTAAAATAAATCTTTGTAATCATTGTTCTCTTGAAAATAAAGGAAAATAAATGAGGCTAAAAAAAACCCCCAGAACTTGGTTGGGAAATGTTTAAATTCTCTAAAACAAAAAGCCTGGCAAAGCTTGCTTTCTATGGTTCATTCAGGTGTGGTTTTCAAGTTTACAGTTTATTTTGTTTTGTTTTTATCTACAGACTATGGGTTCCGTGCACTAACATGTACGCTTTGTTAGTCACGAGGTTATGATAAAATATGCAGTAAGTGGGTCTATTATTTGTAAAAAAAAAAAAAAAACAATAAGTGCAACACATCACATCTGATATACAAATGTAAGTTGACGGTGTGTGTTAGTTTTGTTAACAGAAACAGACAAAAAAAAGTTAGCGGTATTAGCCTAAAAAAAAAAAAAAGTTAGTGCGTTACTTAAGCTATAGATCAAGAAGATTAGTTTATTTATACATGTAAGCACTTCTTCAACGGCCAGAAAAGGAGAGTTGGGGGAGACCTAGACTGGTTCCCGGTCCATCCACTGCGTATTTCGAATGATCCAAAGTTATTGGGGGCGGGGATTAGTCTGGGAGACCATCGCAAGTTAAATTTGAACGTATTCGCGCGCCGACGACACCTGACGCTCACGCGAAGACGCTGTGGCTAATAGCTTTGGCACATTCAGGAAGTCGTGCGTACTTCGCGCGCGAACCAGTACAGTACAGTACGCTGTGTGCCCGTCCACAAAGCTCTCAATTAAAAGAGGTAAAAACGCGCCCTCTTTTGTTGGCACACAGAGCCCACAGGCTACTGCAGGCTGATGTAGTTTTGTTTGTAAGTTCAATTCCCACCGGAATCGTAATATTATTTTTAAAATACTAGCTTGTTTGCATCATTTCAATACTTGCAATTTATAGAAAAGAACCTTTCTGAAAAAAAAAATTACAAATTTCTTCGGAGCCTTGCCTAAATAGCATTTTCAATTGAAACATACATAAATTTACATACATTTCTTTTTTATTGATACCAATACAGTGCACAGTTTTGTGGGAAAAGAAAAGTAGGAGATAAATAAATTAATTATTGTCCAGTATTTAAACATACATGACAAATATGCAGCAGAATTTGCAAATACACAAGCTATTGGACGTGGTTCTCAATATACGCCACAATATTATTGTGTTCCCTGATACTTGCAAATACCCTCAAAATAAACACTCCATGTTTAATAAATTCTGCACTATTTGTTCAAGTGTGCAACAGTGTTGTGCGTGACGTTACTGCATGGCCATGGCCTCAACTGCATGTTAAATGTGTGGGCATCATGTGCATGTACACATGTACATGCATGTATCGCAATTTGTCATATAGGATGAAATTTTTACAAGATGACATTTTTAAAATATTAATGTTGATTTATAAATTTACCTAAGGTACCGGTAGTTTACCCATTCCTATTGGTCGAGAACCCGTTACATGGCTGGTCTTAAACGGTTGACAAAACACTGGCTGGCTGGCCTACATGTATTTAAACACTTTTCCAAATTTGAACTCCTATTAAATCTGGTGCCTTTTACCTTTTTTTTTGGTTGAACGTTCACAATACAATAGGCATGCGCAATACTACCAATGAGTCGATCTGTATTTTCATAGTCCTCACTACACCATCACAGCTGCGTTCTGCGCCACATCGCACAGAATGCGCAACAAGCGTGGTAATCTCCATATAAGGAGTTGTTTGCTACTACTTGCGAGAGGCACATACGATAACATACATGAAGCTACCGGTAGAGGGGTGTTTAAAAAAACATGAAGCAAACTTGTCGAACAAAATCATTGGAAATGTTTAATTTTTGACTGTTTGACCGAAAAGGTATTTATGAATGGTATTCGGCTCAGGTCATTATCAGCATCCAGACTCCAAACCGGTCTTAAAAATAGTGTTCAAAACCGGCCAAGCACACATTTATTCCATTATTCAGGCAATGTTCAAAACCTCAAGACATCTATCACACAATATGCACACCCATAGTCTCATTATATTCATGTAGATCTTCTCCCATGCATACAATTATAATGCTTCCAAACAAAGGAAAGGCTTTCACCTATAATTCCCCCATTCATCACACATCTACCATAAGCTGATAATCATTCATTGCGCACAGGATAGCGTACCGTTTCGTAATCCGTAGACCTTTCATTTCTAAAGTCAACACGGTGCAGGGATGCTTGCCTGCAGCGTTTTGTATCGGACAGACTCGACTGCCGCGACAACTAAAGGTGTACTTGCACAACAGGTTATTTGGCAGGCCAAAAAAAAGCACAACAGGTTATAATCAGCAGGCCAAAAAGAAAAAAGAAAAAAAGAAAATCAAGTTTCTTCTGTCTAAGAACATCAAAATGTTAAAAACAACAATTGTTTGATGTAAGGTTTTGCTAACATTTCTGATTGCAACATTTTCATTTTTCTGCGGAATGATTAACGTGTATATCAATAGCTTTATAGAAATGTAAAAAGGGGAAAGATTTTCTTTCTCTGTAAGTATTACCCAAAAAATGAAAATGTTACAAACAAGCAACAATTCAATAATGCAAAAGTGGTATTGCTAAGTTTGTTTGAAATGCTCAAAACTGAAGCAGCGCTTGAGATTGGAAAACAATCCAAATTGATGAAGTTTTATGGTTTAACAGGAATACCGGTATGTGCACCAAGAGTGAACAAAATGACCTGAGACGTCCAAAAAATGGAGGATGTTTTTTTTTTTGGAGATCCCTGACAATCTTGTAAATATTTCATACTGTATAAATATTGCAAAAACCCAGCTGTTCTGGGGCTCCCTATCTCTCATATTTCCACCTGTTTCAATGTTGGATTGTTTACAATGCATTCTTCATGAATTTCAATATTCAAAACCTGCTGCCTTTCTGACTGCAATAGTACATGCATACATGTACATATGTACATGACACTGAGTGCACTATTGCATGTACTGTACCGGCACTTTACCACACGTACAGTATCTAATTATGAAGCAAAATTGCACAGAAGAAACTGGAGCGATGTAAATTAATTTTCAGGCAATTATTACTCGCTGCACTTGTGCTTTTTGATGGGATGTTTTATAAGACTTGCTGGTTTAATATTTTGTGATGTATTGTATTTCCACGTGGCTTTTCTTCTAAACTACACTGTTCACCTGTCTGCGTGTCTAGTAGTGATGATAGTACTGAACACGCAAAACAAACTGTGCAGCATGTTTGTTTTTTGTGTTTTTTTCGAAAGGAAGTCATTTGAAAGCTAAAAATACACATCCCCTCTTTTCGGCTTGATGTAATTCCTCATGCTTCCTAGAAGTCGTGGAATTATGTGAGCTTCAATATAGAGTGCAGTAAAGGGGAGAATTTGCATCAAGTAATTCGATCGGAGGACCCAATTCCTGCTGAATATGGTAAAAAAAATTAATGCAGCATTTTGCTGGTAGTGGCAAGGTTGTTTTGAAATATTTGAAGTACCGTATTGCCTTGCAATGTAAGTGTTCAGATGTCGAGTTACAAATGTACAGTCGATGGATTAAATTCAATTTCAAATCAACTTTTCTTTTTCTGCACATTAAGACATCAGTTCATGATGCATAAATTTCATATCCGAGGAGTGATCACAAAGTGTCCGACTCTAATAAAATATACATAAATTATGAAGTGGCTATCTTATGGAAGCCGTAACACATTTTTTCAATGACTACTGCAACATAATTTGTGAATCTATTGAGGTTTTAAATTCCTTCAGGAATTGAAGCGATTTGAAAGCGCAAAAAGATAACTGTGCATTTTGAATTCTGTAGGTGCTGATTCGAATCTCTGAGTTCGAGACAATTCCTTTTTTTCTCCCAAAAATATATTTTTACTTAAATTATTGGTTTAAATTAATCCTACTTTTTGTCAAAGAACTCATTCACCTTTCGGATTCATGGCTCTTAAAGGGAAGTAAAATCCGAGAACCATTCGGTTGACAATTAACTGATGAATGTACATGTATGAGCGCAGTTGACTTCCAGAAATATAGCTGTTGCGTAAATAAAAAGCATGAACACGTCTGTCATGGACACCATGTAGTACCGATATTCCATTACTACCCGTAACTCATACTGCATTTTCATTTTCGAAATCTAATTTGCATGCAATGTTACAACGCAATGAACAGGATCATCTTTCACAATATGGTACAGAGACCTTGACATCATGAGTACTTTTTTTCTTTCAGTTTAATGACTGGCCTTCATTCTGATGGTACCAACACACTGTTTATAGCGTTACCTTGTTGAAAAGCAATACAGGCATGTGCTATTTCCTTCCGTTTGGAAAGTAACCTTAATTTACAAAAGGGATTTTGGAATGTCAGTTTACTAGATTAAGGGCTATCAATTCTGTTGGTAGGCATGCAACTGGGAAGTAACAAACAAGACGAAATTACAAGCTTCGCAAGACTTTATAACACAGTATTTTTTAATTTTCAGTGGCATGAATGTGAAGTGAAAAATGAGGAAATCAGCTGATCCGAGGAAATATTTCATGCCTGTGTTGGTTGTGTTAGCCCAATATATACTGTTTAACTATGCTGATCATTATTTAAAAAGAACCCTTGACAGTTTTGTTAAGTTTGTGGCACTGTGCGGCAGGATTAACAACTAGCACTCAACCATTTGTCAACAGCTCGATTTTTGGGAGTCAAAATTTTGACCGGGCCCCCGAAATTTGTTCTTTCTTGGTTCTCCCAAATAATAACACCAAAAAAATGCCCAATTATTAAAGGATGGTTGTGAAGATGTTTATATCTGTGTACTTTTAAATTTGCTCTTTCCAATTAACATCGTTACATTAAAAATGCGTTATGTAGCACAATTGGGTGCATTCTAGGACGTAATGTCCCTTTAACACTGTTCAAGACTTATGAAAAGAATATATCCAATGGGGATGGTCCATTGAAATTGTATATGAAGTGGAACAGATGTGCATTTTCCATCCATCACTGAACAAGATCTACCTATGTGGTACATGTACCGGTAGAACAAGATTATGTGACTTGCTAGATTTAATACTTTCATTTCTTTCCTCTTTGCAACTACGATTTTGACCAGCTATCAACAAGCCTCCAGCCTCACTTACAATTCCCCTACCCATCCAAGCACAAAAACAGCTTGGGGCTACATGTACATGCAGTACAACGACTGACAATTACGTTACACACTACTCATAACCAATAACCAGTGTCAGAGAGCACTGCAAAACTGTGCTGTGATAAGCGAGTTCGGTGAAATCCAACTGCGCATGTCCACATCAAGATTTGCTGATTTTTCTTTCGGGATATTTTTCGTATGCATTTAAAAACATAGCGGGGTACCAGCAAAATTAAAGAGATCATTGTATTCTGAAGAATAACATTTTGCGAAACCTTTGGACAGCGAAGTGTTTTTAGGTGTCTTGTGTGTCAAAACTTTTGTGCGAACGAAAGTTCCATCTCTTTCTGATTGCACGAAAAATTGCAAAGAATGCAGATTTGGTTACCGCGTCCCGCACAGCCTTGTGTGCATTAATATCTGCAGCGGTTATCCCCCCCCCAAAAAAATCATCAAATTTTGCCGCGCACCAGACTATTTTGGAATACCGAACTGGCTGTAAATACAGAAAATGCTAGTCCCAAGAACTATGGGAAAAGATGATTCTTATTAAAATGACGCGTTACTACCGGTTCATCTACAGAATCTGAATACCGCTGAACATTGCAAATCTCATGGGAGGAATATCCATTACCAGCAAATGGCAAATGAATATATTATTCAATTGTCGGCTAGGGGATAATAAGATTAATTTGCTAGACTGAATTACTGCAAATAAGCATTGTGAATGCCATAAATGTCCAAAGGGATTTCTATGATTGCCACTGTAATTCCCACGCAATGTAATTGATCTGATTGAACGAGAATGAAAAATGTGAAAAATGTATGTAATCCACTTGTTTGCTAATTGAAAAGCATGTATAATTTATGATGATTATTACAGCGTGCAAGCACAGTGGACATGTTTTTATGGGAAACGGGGATAAAATATAAACATAATCCGGCTCTGGATTCGATTTTGTTTTCAAAGTGTCTTCTCTCCTACTGAGACGTTATCTGCAGTTGCTAGATTTATCATGAACAAGCGCACACATGCCAAACTGTATGTCATACATGGTGTTTTTTTAACATGTGGGATTTTTTCTCCCTTTTTTAGTCAGTGGTAATGTTTCATCTGTGACCCTCCATCACAATACCATTCACTTGAACCAATGTTTGAAAACTGGGATGTTGGGCTCATTAGAAAGGACAATGAATTTAGAATTGTAAAAGGACAAAATCTGACAGATTTAAAAGCATTTTCAGTTCCTTATTTTCAAGCCCCAGAAAGTTTTTGAAATCTAGAAAATTGTTGTTAAAGTTTCACAAATGAGCTTCTCAGGAAATTTACAAATGAACTTGAATGAAAGTGAAATATATTCATTATTTTACTTCTAGCTTCTAACATCTAAATCTGAATTTCAATAATTTTTGCCTAAATGTATTATATATGGGCTGTATCTCAAAATACGGCCATGCGACGTCCTACTGATTTTGTGCAGAAGGGTCAAATTATATGAATTATTTCTACAATAACGAATTATTTCTACAATAAATTAATGAATGGAGAATGAGAAGTGACCACTCATTTGTTAGAGAGAAACAGCCAGATCCCTTTCAGTGCTATTTCAGGACAGTTGTCGCTGATGCAATGACGCGTCCTACGGAGTCTGGGCCTAACGATGCATTTAATTAATTAGGTCCAGGGATCATTATGTTAAATATGCCATCAGTGGATGGACTGTAACCTTTATCACAATGGAAATTACTGCATAGTGGTTTTTCAATGTGTGTTATTTACCATATGGTCACCATTGCTATAAACACACCAGTTGCCCTGATCATTTCGAAATTATATATTCTGCAATTTGTCCCCAACAAAACATATAAATTTGAAAAAGGCATACATGTACATCCCTAGACCTTTTATGCACAAAAACTACATTAAAAATTTAGTACAGGTAGGCCTGTATGTGCTAAATTTTTAATGTGTACAGCGAAACGTTTAAATGTTTCGGTGTTGCTAATTATGTTGCAGAATTTGAATGAAAATCAAAAATGCTTTTTTTTCCCTTTTTTTTTTTAGCTCTCATAACATAATATTTCATTTATTGAGTTATCCATGGCCAATGGAATGAACAAAATGATGTATGCTTCAATGGGCAATCAGCATCTATCACGTTGATTATGCACAATGCATAGGGGTGTTGCACATCACATGTGCAACTCAATTTACACCAACAACAAAATAGAACAATTCACATGATAAGACAACAATTTTCTCATAAAATATTTGTTTACAAACAATTTTTACACTTGATTATTGCAACACATTTAGCAGATGATTACTCTATTCACTTTTATGCACATATCAGAAAAAAAATCTGTCGTGCTGCAACATCCACTAATCATTTCCGTCTTGCCTGCCTAGGGGATTATCTCTTATGAACACTTGAGTGGCTTTGAATTTACATGCGGCCTCCGCCACGCAAGGTTCTCCGAAGTAATTAAAGGGTTTGTTGAGGCAGTCATTCTTATAAGCTTTCCTGCTTATGCCAAATCTTTATCACCCACTACTGAATAAATTTGCCTTAATTATTCTAAATCTGGTAATATTTGTTAATTAAAGTAATCTAATCTAATTACTGTGAATAATGCATTCCGATGTTATTCTCAAAACTGGTTTCTTGTAATGAGATCCAATTTTAGGCCAATGAATTTTTTTCTTTTTATGATTTATATTTTTCAAGTTAATTTAGGATAAAAGAACAAGAGAAACAAATCAACCAAATAAATCAACTAGCTTTTTAAAGGTTATTGGTCAAACTAAAAGAATGTAATATTTAGATCCAATTATTTATTTTTCTTAAGTCTGTGGGGAGTCATGCCTATGGATACTGTCGGTTTTGTATTTTTTAGGAAGTTTCAAGCAAAATTTTAATATTCCTTAATCCATTTTGTTTTGGTTAATTTTTGGTTCGTAACAAATGACAATCTGCTCTTGATGTTTGAAATGCAGTGGGAAAAAGATATGGAAGGATGCTACATTGTTTTTAATATTTAAACTAAAAATAAGATTACAAACCTTTTCTGTACTTGAGTTTGGAGAATGCCTTGACTCCGTTTGGATGTTGTTATCAACCACGTTAGTTGTGATGCCAGTTTCCCTCATTTTACTAGCTCCTGAACAAACCGGTGACGACCGGCCTCCAATATAATTGCTGTTACTGTGCGGTGGTTTGATGCCTTCCTCGTTCTTGACTGCATTTAGCGGGGGCTGGTGAAGATGTGGTCCGGTAGGCACCGAGAGAGACTGCAAGCGGAGGGCTGCTACCTGATGTCCGGGCGGTACGTAGCCATCCATCCCACCACCGTGACTGACCGCGCTGCTGGGCGGTAGTCCCGGAGCAATCAACGGCGAGTTGCTCGCTCGAATCAGCCGCGGTGCCAGGCCTGCGTCCGATGTCATCTTCATTGAAACGGGAAGCCGTGGAACAGTGGTCATTAAAAGTGCAAATTCAATCGATACAAGAGGACAAAATATCCGACAAGGCGGTGAACTGATGGTTGTCAAATTACGAGTTCCCTCGTTTTGCAGCGCTGCAATGCAGACGACACATCACTTGAGTTGAATTGCCGATGGAAAAGCACCACGTTATGTGTAGCATGCATGCAGTGTAACGCCTTGCCTCGTGTGCTCCGTGATTTCTACCGATGACTTTTTAACGATCGAAATCTACCATCAGCCCTCAAGTTCAATAAGCGCTCTTCATTCAGTGAGGTACTGATTAAGACTTTTACACAAATGTACTATCCTATTTGCTCGCCGAAGGGAAACATCGTTGCATTTCCTCCCGGGTATACAAGTTGATAAGAAAAAGTCTGCCGCTAGCGCTTCGACGACTCACAAAATCGAAAGTGTTTTACCAAAGATGGTATAGCGCCGCGTAGCGGCGCAAGATGGAGAACTCGGCAAAAAATGTGAAATCGCCATGGGCGGCAAAGGCCGCCATTTGAGCAAGCAAAATTATTGGTCGAAAGTTCGCGCGCGCTGTACTGCTACTATATCGTCCGTTCATACAATGTCAACTCACTGCTCGGCAATTAACTGCCAAAATCGGCAGATAAACTGCCCAGGACTCTCATTTTTCAGATTTCCGAAGAATAAAGAACGGTAAATATACTTGATATTGGATAATCGGGATATTTAAGATTTGTTTTCTATAAATTCTAACGTTAGTGCGCCACTTCAGGGAACACTCAGCTGAATTTGAGCCCAATTTCCGGACGCCGACATTTTTGGATTTCGGACGAAATTTCATTACACTGAAATTGTTCACAAAGTTTCAACACTATGTATCATGAAGTTAATAGTACCAGCAGTGTTTAATCAGACGACTTTTCAGTTTTCCAACAATTTGAGGTTTGTCAAGTGTGAGACATTGAGAGGGAAGTAGAAGTGCGCCACGTTAGGCCCTTAGGCTTAGGGTACTCTACTAAGTACTAATTATTTTAATAATAATAGCCTACAACAAAAAGAGTGGTCGAGTTGTAAATAGCTATTTTCCCTCAAATTTAAAAGGGCAAAACTCCCGAGATGAGGCACTGTGGATACCGGTGGGATAAATACTGAATATTATTGATGGACTATTAATATTCAGTATAGATGGACATTTTGCTGAAAAGCAAACAAACAAAACAAACAACCAACCAACCCAACTCACAATTTGAGGTGGGCCTACATATAATAATTCGATTAGTTTGTTTTGTTTTGTTTGTTTCTTTAATAGACTTATATTATTATTATCCCTACAATTAACAGGGTTGTCCCTTAGAATATTTACTTAACTGCGTCTTGATCACCACAGATCTGATAATCTTTTTAAATGTTAGAAAACATTAGACATTTCTTATATTTACTATAAAACTATGACCGTTTGACTGTTGAACTTTCAACAACAGATGCCAGCGTTGGGTGCAGAACTCCAGACGTCAAGATCTACTAGGAAGAACTCCATGGTACTTATACAACAACTGTAGATTGTGTAGCAAGCATTTCGAGGCCCATCAGTTTGTAAACAGTGAGCAAAAGCGACTGAAGTGGAATGCAATACCAAGCATTTTCAATGTCCCAAATCCACCAAGGCCATCATCAACATCAAGGCGCCCCTAAGCAGAAGCTGGACATTGATGGAGATGACCTGAAACATTCGTTAAGCTTTCAAAAGGTAGTTAACTTACATCTTTAAATTTACATTTTATTGAATTTTAATTTTAATTTACAACTGCTATTCCAATTTTTCATGCTCCATCAAATTTATAGTTATAGACTAATTTCTTTTGCTTTGCTTTTGCGGCTGGATAATAATAATACCAGGTTAGCCAGCATTTTAAGTACCCAATGTCAAATTTTTTTTAGGACGGTTGCAAAACCTTTTAAAAGACATTTAAATTTCACTACCAGAAAAATATAATTATATCATATAATTTTTTTCCGGGGGTGGGGGGGGGGGGGGGGGGAGGGAGGATTACAAACTGTTTTGCAGGGTCACACATATTTTTTTTTGGGGGGGGGGGAGTTGAGTTGGAGCCTTAAGCCACCCCCTGCTTCCTCTCCTTTGAACCTCTCCCTGTCAGACAGATGTCAAAGTTACTATGTCCATGCTGTGTTGTAATTTAAATTCCGTGGATTTCCTCCTACAAACAAACAATGAAGAAAAGTGTAGTTTGAATGAGAAAATGCTAAGACTCTACAAACTACTTGGTGTTAATTTTAGGCATGATGATTGCCCTACACATTAATTCAGTGTTTTTTTTGGAGTGCCCCACTCCAATTGCAAAAACTGAGACTAATCATACCCTTTTACTTCTCATTGGTTAATTATTCGTGGAATGTTTGACTGGAAAGCTTATAATTGGTCTAATGCTAGTAAATTACAAATGTAGCTATTTAATTTGCCTTTCCTTTGATGGGGAGGGGGTGCCATGCCCAAAAGCACAGACACAGAATTAAACAACGCCCTTCCCAAAGAAATTATTCCAGCAAAATATAACTGCTGGATTGATGTCTTCTAAGTTGTTGGGAAACAACTTCAATATTTTTTTTTAATCCACAGCAACAGTGACTGAACATGACCACCCATACTGCAATGATAACACCCAAAATGATGCTCCAGCACCATCATCATCCAACAAGCAAGCCAGGAGAGTTCTCACAAAAGAGCGTGTCAAGATCTCAAGACTAAAGAGGAAGGTGAGAGGACTTCAAGTGGCGATGGCAGGCATCACAAAAAGTGCAAAAACCATAGGTGAACTCATTGAGGGGGCGAGCTCGTACCTCAAAGAACCAGCCCTTTCATTCTTCTCCTCACAGCTGAGAAATTCACAGTGCCGCAGAAAAACTAGAGGAAGGAGGTGGACTTACACTGATAAGGTTATTGCATTGTCATTATACCATCAAAGTCCCAAAGCTTATCTGTTTTGTGCTAGAATATCCACACTCCCATCAGTCTCATCTCTGCGAAAGTGGCTACAAAATGTGGAAATCCAACCAGGCTTCAGTGACAACATTCTTGAAGTCATGAAGCGCAAGGTGTTGTCAATGCAGGAAAGAGACAAATACTGTGTGGTCACTTTCGATGAAATGAGTCTACGTGCAGGTCTCACTTATGACATTTCAACAGATAAGGTTGAGGGATTTGAGGATTTGGGTAGTCTGGGAAGAACTAGCCGAGTTGCCAATCACGCATTGGTCTTCATAGTTCGAGGTATGTTGTCTCACTGGAAACAACCAATTGGGTACTTTCTTTCCAGGGATGCAACTTGTGCAGAAACTCAAGCAGACCTTCTGAAACTGTGTTTGGCAAAACTAAGAGAAATTGGGTTGTATCCAAAACTTGTGGTGTGTGATCAGGGGTCGAATAATGTCAAGACATTCAAAATCCTTGGTATTTCAGAAGATGAACCATATTTCATGTTGGACGGAGAGAAAGTATTTGGCATGTTTGATCCTCCTCATCTCCTGAAAATACAAGATCTAATATGTGTAAATATCTGTTCAGATTTAAAGGTACAGATGGCAGTATGAAGAATGCTAAATGGTCCTACATACGTGCATTTTATGAGTGTGATTCCAAGCTGCCAATACGTATGGCCCCTAAATTGACTAAGGGCCATTTTGATTTGAATAGTTTCACTAAAATGAGGGTAAGAAAAGCAGCTCAAGTTATGAGTCATTCTGTGGCTGCTGGAATTTACACGTACACTTCTTTAGGGAAGTTACCTGCTGAGGCTGTTCATACTGCAGAGTTTGTTGAACAAATAGATAAGTTATTTGATGCCTTTAACTGCAGGCATTTCAGAGAGAAAAAAAGAATCAGGAGGCCTCTTTCAAAAAACTCAGACCATATCACGTTTTTCAGTGAGTGTGTCCCACTGCTCAAAAGTTTGGATATAGTAGGCTCTAAAAATGTATTATGTATCAAAGGTTGGATTTTGGACATTTCTTGTATTCTCCAATTATGGCAAGAAATGAATGATAAGAGTGAAATCAAGTTTCTCCTTACAGGCCGGTTTAATCAAGATGTTGTCGAAAACATGTTTTCTACCATCAGACGAAAAGGTGGATTTAGGGAAAACCCATCAGCATCAGAATTTAGATTTGCAATGAGAATGGTAATGGTAGCTGAGTTAATAAAACCAGCCCTCACCTCAAACTGTGCACCAGATAGTGATAAATTTGTGCTTACATTATCTTCCCTCTCACAGAAAAGGGGAATAACAAAAAAAACAAAGAAAGGGTCTGGTAATCCATATTATGTTCCTGTATCTCTGTTTGCTCTGAACATCTGTGAGCAAAATACAATGGCTTACATTGCTGGTTACTTATGCAGGAGAATTTTAACAAGTCATGAAGTTGTCAATCCCTGCAATACCTGCCGGTCAGCTTTATTGTCACCTGATGCTGTATTAGCTGATCCATCCCTTCTCTTTGTACATTACAAGGCATGGAATACCAGTGACAGTGATTTTGGTTCACTGAAAGTGCCATCTGACTCATTTGTAGAGTTTTGTACACTGTGTGAAAGCATATTCAGAGCAGAATTTGATGAATCTGGTATGACCCGCAATAGAATTAGTCATTTGATCAATGCCTCAATCTGCCAGCACAGTGCAAATAAAAGATTAATGGTGTGCAGTGACAGAATCAGAGCAGAAATTGTGAGAATTTTTGTAAGCATGCGGATCCAGTATGCTCTAAAGTTCAAAAATAGAGACCTGCAAGACGTAACTCTGAAGAGGAAGAACAGAAAAGTACAGAAAGTTACTCATAAATAAGAAAACTTAACTTACAGTGAGTTTGTTGTTTGTCATGGTCAGGTTTTGTATTACACGTGAATATTCACTGGACTGCCAGGGTTGTAGTGATTCACATTTAAATTTGTCAAAGACCTTCTGTACAGGTGAGCTGTTTATTAACTATGTTTTACAACTGGAGTCGCACCTTGTTAACAATTGGAAACTGAATTTGTTAAGTGACTGGAGATTTAAAAGGCAGATTCCATTAGTGTGAAATCTAATTTCCTATCATGTGTGTGTAAACTGTCTATTTTACTCAAGTGCATGCAGTTGATAGGTTTATGATTTTACCTGAAACATAGTCTACATAGTAACAAGTTTGTCATGCAAACCATATGTCCATTATACTGTACATTTGTATGGAAAAGATTAATCATTTATGTATGGCAATGACCTGACTTGGGCAGCATTAAAAAGTTGAACTTACTTCATGTGTTGTTTATTGCTATATTTATTTTAAATTTGTTTGTATGTCATTCCTGTTTGGTGTAAAGATTCCTTTATAGGTAAATAACATTACCTTGACAGAGGCAGATCCGGGGGGGGGGGGTAGGGTCGAGGGGGTCCGGACCCCCGTTTTGGCTTTCAAATTAATTTTTTTTTACAAAAAATATATACATTAGAAAAAACATTAAAAAGGGCTGCAGCTATTGTAAAAATGCCAGAAAAAGGGGGTGGGAAGTACTCCTGACCCCCCTTTTTAAAAATCTAACTTGTTTCAAGCCTTTTATTATTATACCAATAGAAATACTTAATTTTTAAAAGGGCATTTAGGGTTGGATCCCAGATGATTTTTTTTTTGCAGGGGGAGGTCAGGCTTGTCAGATTTGATTTACCTGTAACAAAAAAAAACTGATTGAAATCCAAATCCCAAAAGTCAACTTTGGGGGTTTCTTCCTTTTTTGACCCAGTAAAACAAGAAAAGAACCTCAAAGAAAAAGGAACAAGAAAAGTGGATCGACCCAGGATGCTACGTGCATAATTTCAAAACCCACTAAAATTCCAAAACTTGACCTCTAGGGCATAGAAATATAATTAATTTCACCACGGTGCTATATGATATAAAGACTCCTTGGACCGTGCTATCACCACTTGCGATTTTTTTTTGTGCATGCCTTTATTTCTTTAATTTTTCCGGGAAAATTTTATCAAAATATATTTGGTTTTGATAATTAACATTTTTCATTATTTGGCAAGGCTGATGATTTGATTTTGTAAAGGACATCGGCGCCGCGGAGCTAGCTCGGTACTGTATGTACTGGTTGGACTGCGCATTGAATTGTTTACATCCGGGTACTTTGTCTCTTGTTTGCTTGCTCAAATGGCGGCCAAGGGCGCCCATGGGAATTACGACGTAATGCGCGTATTTGTGTAGAAGTTCTCCATCTTGCGCGCGCTCTAGGATCTTTGGTTTTACGTACGTACGCGAATATGCCAAAGTAAGTCTGGTGCTCCAATGTGTGTGTGCGAGGTTATCATTTCTAAGAGACTGGTTATCAGACAACTCCTTCAGAAAACGGATGTGATGTACTGCCCTCTCGTGGCAAAGTAACACCAATCAAAACTTTTCGCCAATGAAAACACACACACGCCAGACCAAAATTATCGAAATAGAGGGGACGCTTAAAACATCAAATCTGAATTAAATAATTAAAATATTTACGTCAGTTAATATGCACGAGTGGTTTGAATGATTTTTTAAATATTTTGGTTCTTTATTAAATCTGAACGATGAACAAGTGATGATTAAGTAGGCCTATTTGCAGAAAAGAACATTAATAAAAAAGTACATGAACATTGAACGGCAACAAGAAACACACTTTCAAAAGAAAGCAAACTACATAATCTTGTTCTTTTATTGTACAGGCACTAGAGCCAAAACTCCAATTTTTTTTTAAACTACAATATGTGAAAAAAGTTTTACTTTACAACAAACTATATTGTTTTTACCTTTCAAACGTTAGGCATAAAATAACATGTGAAATATCTTTATGAGATGTCTTCACTTCCAAAGTCAATTTTTGAAACTGTAGGCCCTACGCAAAGTATCCAAATTTACCTGTGCCCATTTGACGTGAAATTCAATAGGGCACACAATCACTCAAAGTCGGCAGGCACGCTTTCTTTTAAAAGCGTTAGCAATGGGATCAAGTTTAACTAGTCCCAAAAAATGTGCATACGTTTTCTGTTTTCCCAACAATTAAAGTAGACAAAACTTCCACAAGTTAGTTGTTAAGCACCCAGCTAAGCAAAGCACACAAAGCAAATGTTGCGATGTACCTACTAGAAGAGTGCTTATTAAGAGACATATTATCAGCAGTGCAAGAGTGCTTATTAAGAGACATTATTATCAGTAGTCATCCAGTTTTCAATATCTCTAAAATTCAGACAGAAAACAAACAGTCCAAATGCCTTAAAATCAAAAATAAATACTTCACCCCCTCAAAAACAGAAGCAGAAATAATACACGTGTTAACAAGTCTGGAATGTGTTACCAAAATTTATACTGTTTCAGAAATGATGCGCGAAAGGCATATCCTGAGGCAACTTGGTATTCGGAGGCAGGTGGCCTCAGAAAACTTACAGATTTTTTTCCTAGTGATGGTGCATAAATAAAATCCAAAAATTTTGTATTTTTTTCGGATTAATAACTGTATCATAAGATTAACTCCAGACAGAACGTCTCTGTCAAACAGGTTGAAGATGAACAATTCTCTTTCAAAAACAGTCCCACATCTTCATCAACAAAATCCACAACTGTACACTTCAGCCATTGTCCTATTTAAAATGCTGTTCCCAATCAAATCTTAAAAAAAAAAAATCGTGGTAGAACCGTTCAACTTTATAATTTCTTTTGCCAATTCAGCGATAAAAGTTAATTGTTAAATACTTGTATATGTTATACTTTTTTTTAATACAAACTTGGCATAAAAGCTGAGATAAATTATACAATATACATGTCGTTTTGTTTCCCCCATTGTTTGGAAACAGTTTGATGGGAAAACTTGGACCACAAATACTCTTTTTCAAGGAAAAGTCATGAATTTAAAAAGACACTAAACCCTCTTCTGGTGACCTTAAACTTCTTACCAAATGTAAATTACTGAAAAAGTAAGAATTGGAAAAAAAAATACTTGCACTAACCCTGTAACTCCTTTAAATAACTACTGTAGCCTCTATATGCCCTCAGTTACTGTGCAAAGTTTATACCGTGCAAAGAATTTTTTTTACAAATCTCCTGAAAAATGTTAACTTTATCTCCAGTAACTTAAAATGGAAGATAAAATGTCTTTCTGATTATCTTTCTAAGAAATAAATAACAATACAAATTTTCAATGAGTTGTTCATTATGTAGCACTTCATTTTGTAGCACACTTCGTAGGATGACTCTGATTGGACGAAAGGTTTTGAGTTCTCCAAGGCTATTGGCTGTTCACTGTAGCACACAGTCTCTTTTATCACTGAGCGTGAATTTGATTGGCCAATAGTAAGAAGACCTGAAAGCGACTGGCTGAGAAAAAAAACGTGACAAATACAGACCAATCTAGGCAGAGAATCACTGTATGCTAACGGAGGCCCCCAGAAATGGCAGAATGATTGTACATGCTAATGTTCAGAATAACCGCCATGGAGTGGTTGTTTTGTACAGTGCTTGTCACAATGATTCCATCAATTCTGGGGTAACTGTGTAAGCCAGGCATGCAACTGGGAAGTCACAAAAAAAAGAGGAAATTCACATCTTTCCAAGACTTTGTACCTTTGTCTGCAAAGGACGAATTTTCAGATAGATTTTAAATGGCCAATCCAGCCCCTAAATTCCTTAAAATTCTTCCATCAAGTTTACCAAAAATATACCAAGAAATAATTCAAAGTAATTCAAGCACACTTTTAAAAAACAAAAATTCTACAAATGTTCGTTAATAAATGCCCTAAATCCTCCATTATGATAGCGATAGTCATTTTGCTGTACACAAATGTATACTAATATTTTCATAAATGACTTGACATCTATCACAAGCACCTTGGTGTTACAATTTAAAAATCATAAGACATACACACAGACTTGACAAACATAACGAAATCAAGAGTTTATGGACATGGGTAAAATTCGTGTGACACGACCCGTACCCCAAAGCATTTTTATGCTAGCAAGTTCTACAAATCCGCAAAAAAATGCAACGCTGCAGTAAACCAATGGCACATTCTTCATACTTTCAAAAACTGGAACTTCAATCCCTTGAAAATTAAAAATGGCATTGTTTTTATGTTTACATAACTATACACGCTTACCCCCCACCCCCCCCATGTCTTAGATAACTTTCATATTTTGTCACTGTATACATATTGCTTGCCAAACAAGCTTGTAACAAACAAATTGCACTCAAAATGCAGTATTTTTACCCCAAATGTGGTAGGCACAAAAAAGGATAACTCAATTTGTACAGATAATTACTGTTTATAAATGTGCTTTTTTTTATACAATCATGTAGGCTAATGTGACTTTATCTATAACTTGTAAGGAAAAATACCTCATTCATAATTAAGACAGTGGTTAATTAAATTTAAGTTAATCAGGCAATGCTTGGTAAAAAAAAGAAAAAAAAGGATTTATAACAGCACAACATGAAAGAAATATCAATATGAAATAATCATGTTCATCTTCTGTTTCTGTTAAATAGACATTAATTCTCAAAACTGTTTTATGCATAGTCCATCTGTGACGTTTCTCTCAATAGAACAACGAAAAATAAATCAACAAGAAACGTACCATTTTAACTTATTTTCATCTAAAATATGCTAGACCCTTGGAAAAAAAGTTTGGAATAAAAATAAAAAACAGACAAACTAACACAACTGCTCTTTAAAAACACAAACATAAAATGTGTCTTAAATATCTTAATACATGCATAACATGTACCCTACATTGAATGGCAAATTACTGTCTTAATCAAGCACACTTTAGATTTGTATATTCTTACGAAAATAATGTGATCGTAGTGCAATATATATATAATCTTTCATCAAAGTTAATATGTCAATGGAAAAAAAAGTTAACAAGTAAATTTGTTAAGATGTAATACTGTTACACGTATGCGGTGTCTGTGGACTGTTTGAAGATGTAGTTATGTACATGGAGCTGTAATACAAACGTAATTTTAAAAAAGGCAAGTCCAATAGCAAAATCTTAGCATGTTCAATTTTTTTTTATGAAAGAAAATGTTAAGCCAATTTCTGGCCAACTGTAGTTCAATTTGCTTCCTGCACCATGAAGTGACGAATGTGATAGTTTTGCTGCATCACTAAGTGATGGATCGTCTATGACGTTACTAGGTGGTGTGGCAAATATCCACAATACGTCAATTTGTGGTGCGACCAATGAATTGAATGCTAGACTCTTAACTGTTTTCCGTTAATTGTCTGCAAAAAATTTATAAAAAAAATCTAAAAAAATTTAAACTAAAAAAAAGCAAATAAATAAAAAATAAAATAGAGCTTTCATTGCATTTTCCAGAACAGAGTTGAAAATTGTTATGCAACTTGTAAAAAAGTTTGTCTCCTGTGACCTTTTGATGAAAAATTTATAAAAACTATCAAAGTAGATGTTAGTTTTTAACTAGAGCTACATTTGGCCCCTTCAACTAAGGTGGCAATGTCTAAAACATTTAAAGTGAAACAGAGGAGGTGCTCTGTGCTCTATCAAACTAAATTGCTGAGTTGCGTGAAAATAGTGTCAAAATATGGATAAAAAATTATCAATTATATCAATTTTGTTTTCGTACAATATATATATAGATTAGATTTTTGTATATATATAAATTTTTTCACTTTTCATCACTCTCGGAAGGCACTTGTGGAAGAGTTGGACTTGGTCTCAGTGATCACCGTCTTAGCGCTGAGGTCCAGGCGTAAGCTGGTTGAAGGGCTTCTCACCTGAGTTGTGCATAGCTTTTGTCTTCTGGCTCACTGGATTCCTCCCCTTGCTTTCAGTATCTGTTTGTTGTGAGCAAGCAGTCAAAACATTTAATGTTTTTCTCATTCAAGATAAGTCTGGATTTTTTTAATGGTATTATGTTTAATGGTATTACGTATGTTCAAGAAGGGATAAGCGAATGCAAGGCCGTGTTCAAATTACTTCTTTGGCTGTGGCTTTAATGTTGCCACTGACAGGATGCTGTGATTATTCATAGTCATAGCCTGTAACAAGCCAAGTCTGATTTGAGCTGTTGGAGCTCTTTGAGAAATGTTGTCACTAGAGGGCTCACTTCAAGCTTCTTCAATCAAGGTAGGAGAGAGTAGTTCAAAAAAGCAAAATCTGTAATGAGCAAGTATGTCTTTTCAGGCTGGGTTTTATCTCCAGTTTCAGTGGCATGAAACGACTGAGAATATTTCTGTTCCCCCTGGATGGGATGCTAGTCCATTGCAGGTTACTCCCCAGCTAATGCAAGTACTTATTTATACTCCTGGGTGGAGAGAGGCAAGTGGGGGTGAAGTGGCTTGCCCAAGGATACAACATATGACCAGCAGCTGGATTCGAACTCCTGACCCTCTGATCACGAGTCAAGAACCTAACCACTAGGCTGCACTCTCCCGGTAGCAAAGAGTGCAACTGAGATAATTTTTATGTGACGGAAGGAACGACAGATGATGTTGTTAGAAGCGGTGAATATTTGGGAAAAGTTTTTAAGTTTGCCAGCTGGAGAGAGAGAACGTAATTCCTTCACAAGAATTGGGCAAAAGACCTGTATCATGCTGCCACCATTTCAGTCATGTTCCCTGTATCCAATGAAAGTAATGAATGATAATTGTTTTGGGACAAAAAGGAACCAGACTAGTTTTTCTTCCAGCCTCGCTTTGGTTACATTGATTTGAATTGGAAAAAAATCGAATGGCTTCAACATGATAATGGTCTATGAAAGACAAAAACTGATGAGAACAAAAGAGTGGTGAAAAGCAGTGAATGAGATCAAGCACACTGGCAAAAAGAAAAGATGTAAAGACAAATTACAGTGCAAATAATAAAGATTAATTTTAAAGATTAGGCAAAAAAAAAAAAGTCGGTCTCTGGTCAGCGCGCGCATCGATTTTAATCATGCGCGTCAATCTTTTTTTTCCAAAATGTTCCGTGGTAGCTCCAACAGCGCCCTCTATTGCCGCACCTCCTCCTTTTTTTTTTTTTTTACCAAGGAATGGGAATGGGAACAAAAACAATGCATCCAAAGAGCACCAAGGCAAATTATGGAGGACACCAGTGTACATGAGAGGAAAAAAAAAAAAATAATAGTACCCCACCTTGTCTGTCTCGCAGAAGAAAAAGAAAAAAAAAAAAAAAAAAAATTCCCAACGTCAAATTTCGGGTTTGGTCTGACCAGAGACGTTTATTAATCAGATTAGATTTCCAGGTGAGTTGGTTTAGATACCTACATGTATATAAATCCAAATACAGTTAAATCCGCACATAAACAAACAAAATATCAAATTTTGATGTGGGGCACTGGAAAATGCTCTCGTTTACACTCATTCACGGACAATGGCTTTGACGATTTATGATCATGATTGCAAAAGCTGTTGTCCGACTGAGCTAAAACATTGTATGTGTGCTGAGCTTAGGGCTGCTTTTGCATGGATCGTTCTTCCAACTCTTGAGAGTTAAAAGCCAAGCATAAAATGGCTGCTACAATGTTGGTATTAAATTCATCCTAAGGCCAAAAAAAAAAAAGTCTCCGGTTTCTGGTATGGAGCTTGTCCAAAAAGTGGTGCGGTGACGCGGCTTTTTTTTTTTTTTTACCTGACTTTTTTGCTTCAAATGTCGGCTGATGACTGCAAATGGTGCCCGACTAAACTTAGTGCAAATATATGGGAGTCCAGAGAGGCCACATAAAGCTTATTCTCGATCATAACCCCATCTAAAAACACGTTAAAATTGTGCAGCAGCAGGATTCCAGTCAAACCAGTGAGTTTGGCGGTTTGAGACATCATCTTTCATTGAAAAAAAAAAACCTTTTTCATGTTGCCGATGCGCATGGCTACGGCGACGCGCACGCATACCAGAAACCGGAGACTTTTTTGGGGGGGCCTAATAGATCGTAGTGTAAATGTGGGTTATACATGAAGTTTTTTTTCAAATTTTGTCGATAAATAACGCAAAAATAAAATTTTAGAAACAAATATGTAATGAGAAGAGAAAGAAATCTTCAGGTATTAAATTGTTCCAAGTTTAAAACGTTTAAAAGCAACCATCAGAATTAAAACAAAAGGCTAAGCTTTTACAGGGAAAGTTAATGAGAAATAGGATGTAATGTGACATTCTGTCAGTATCATGAGTGCACTGCATATACGCAAGAAAAAAATAATTAGACAAGTATTTTCCGCTTTACTTACTCTACTTTTGCAAACTGCGAGCAAATCTACTTAGCAGAGCTATACCAGGAAAAGAAAACCATATGAAAATGGGGCTGGGATGAAAACTATTTCTATCTGTTTTGTTAATACGCAGTTTAACACTATTGTACTAGGCTTGGATGATATTTAGAGTGACACTATTTTCTGATACCGAGCACTAATGAATGATGTTGTCAAAATCACGAAATACCAGAAAAAAAAGTTGGTATGGTATTTTTACCAACAAGTGGTTTGCGGTAACACCATGTGAATGATATATGTTTGTGAGTTACGCGGTTCCGAGAAGGAACCAGTTGGTTTAAAGGGAATGTACATCATTGGCTTTTGCTGTAATTTTCAGAAATGAACTATTTGAGGGGTTAGTATAATAGATCAAATATTGTTACACTGACATGTTTCAAGTTTTGTGTTCAAAAATGCTGGGAAAACCAAGAAAAACAAACATGTTCAAGTAGTCTGGTTCCCTGAATCCACTAAAGTTGAAATGGATCAATTTATAGATGCTGAAAAAATGTAAGGTAAGGGAACCAGTCTAGCTGGCCTGCACTCGTTCAAGAACATGTAACCAATAGCAAACAAAATTTGGACTGAAAAAATTGGTAAGTTTGGAGCAGTATTTGAAAAAATAGTTAGCTTTTTCCAACGGTGGTCGGCCGACCACTGTTGGAAATGTATACAAAATACTACTTTTCTTAAAAATGACTTCACACCAGGTGCCATAATTTTACAGGATGCTTTTGACTGTCATTTATCAACATCCTAGTAAGGTATTTCGTAAAAATGTGTTAGTTTTGTTTTTCGATGTTTGCAAATGTTGTATATTCCCTTTAACTCGACGTTTCCAACAGTGTGAACTGTTCATCATCAGGAGACTTCTGGACTCTTGCTGATGTAGTACTGATCCATACCAGTATGTGCTACACCAGTAAGAGTCCGGCTGTATCCTGATGACGAACGAAGCATCAGCATACTGTGCGAAACATTGAGTTAAAACAACTGATTCTTTTCAGAACCACACAACGCACAAAGCAATATCATTCACATGGAGTTACCGCAAACCTCCCATTCAATGAGCATGTCAACCATGCAAACCCTTAAATCTCATTTACAATATGCTCTTTAAAATATGGCCAGATGTGTGCAAAAGACCTTTCAAACAAAAAAAGCTTGGCTAGATGCGCATTTAGATAAGACAGAAGTTGTGGAGCTTGACTTCTTACAAGTCATCCAGCAAGGCCTTTAAATTTCGGCTGACGCGGCCTGTTAGCGGTTTCCCTAACACCATGTGTCTTACTGTGTTTTGATGACATAGTAGTCTGCCCAGAAAAGTACCCCGTAATACCAAATACTGCAGTATTTTTGTGATGATATACAACGTGGACTCTCAAATCCAATACCTCACAAGCCTAAAAACTAGTTTCTCATAATGTGAGGCGTTCTTGGGAAACGAGATGGAACTGGGTGCAGGCCGTAGTGGAGAAAATGCAAAAAACCGAATGAGGGGATTTTTTTTTCAACTTTCAGATATATTGATATTTGTAATCTTTGATATGTCTACTATACATATTTTAAAGAAATAATGTAACAATCGTGGAATAAAATATTTCTAAGGAAAAACAATTTTTTTTTTCATGACTACACACACTTGAAACTTTAAAGGCCTTTTTCTCAGTATTTTAATTTTTTTTACATGTCGATAAGTGCAAACTTTAAACAGCCATGGCTTGTCAAAGACAAGTCCGATTGAAGCGCAACTAACAGTATTGTAAGGAGAATTTTATTCTCTTTCCTAACACCCGCAAACCCTCATTACGACCTCTGCCCAGTTCTGTCTCATTTTGCCAGAATGCCTCACATATATTCCAATTGAAGCATGTGCTTGTGTCGGCCTAGAGACTGACAGTTTCTAATATGTAATATAGATCTTTGAAAAATCCTTTTAGCATTCTTTCTTCCGATAGGTACATAGGTCTACCTTGATGGCAAACATTTTACAACTCCTTCTGATAATATATTTTTGTTTTGCATACTGATACAGCGGCACATACAAATTGTACAGGTCGTACGGAGAGCCGCTGGCAGCGGCTCGGTTGCGTCGCTATGAATAAACAGGATGTCCCCATGACGTGGGCCACATCTACATAATTTATATCGTATAACCTCTGACCCTAGTTCGAGCCGCTGCCAGCGGCTCTCCGTCTGGCCGGGGTGCGCTTTTTGTTATTGTGAGCAGTTTGCTTACGGAGATACATTCAAAGATGGCGGCGCCCACATCGACGCTCGGCGGAATTTTCAGCTTTTAATTACGTCCAGTTGGGACGAAAAAGGTAAATTTAATTCCGTAGCGAAAGAGTTAAGGCAATTCACAAGGGTTATAACCATCGGGGAAAACACTACCTTTTCTCAATTTTTGTGTCCTAAAACAACTTTTCTCAACAAAAGGGAAAACATCTATCGGAGAGAACCTCCAGTCTCTCAACTGCTCCCAAAGTTCTTGGCAATCTGCCTTTGTAGTATTTTAGTGTTTTTAGTTTACCTTGCATATTCGTTCATGGAGTAGTCCTTAGGGATCAACGGAGCGGAGCGATCGTTGGTGACCGTTTTGCGTAGCTGGACAGCGGCAAATGCGCTGTTGGGAATGACAACAAGAAGAATAGATATGGATTAAATCAAATTAAAGGTCAGACTTTTTAAGGTTTAAGGTTAAAGGTCAATGTTTTGACGATTGATCAAAACATCACGGGTCAGTTTATTGACAAGCTGTGACTACTAATGCACATTTGTTTTCAATTGAAGCAACAGAATTGCTCAAATCTTGACAATGGTATGTACAGCTAACTAGTTGAAGTTGCAGCTATTAAAGTGGATGCTATATATATTTTGAGATAAACAGAGCAAACGTGCAAAACAGCAAAAACAGCTGTGACCAAAACTTGCCTGTATTGTCTGTTGACCCAGTTTGACTAAACAAAGTATTTGCCTGACAAGTGGAAGTGAACTCTCTGTGACTAAATACTAGGGGTGTACATGTGCCAATTTGGACACACTCTTCTGCAAGCCAAAGTTGAAATTCAGGCAACTGGCAACAACCTACACCAACTATTTATTGACAACAAAAGAAAGGTCTATATGTGACCTATTGAGGCAAAATGAGGAATGTCCCTTAAAACCTTGTTTGAGTTATCAACGTCTGAAGTCGGATATACTACAAAAATCATGTCAAAATCGATATTGGTTGTGGTTTTTTTTGAGTGGCCAATGTATCCAAGATTCACACTATGCATTTTTGTTGGGGAAAACTACCCACAAAAGTGGAAAAAACTGAAGAACATTTTTCACTGCCATTAGCGCCGCAATGCGTGTCTTGTTTTTTTCAAAGACGTTTTTCTCGAAATGGGGTTGGCGAAGTTTTGCAGGACACTGTTAAGGTTCCTGCAGCATATCTTTGAATAAAGTAAGCTACAGAAATAAATTTGGTATCATTGGAAAGCCAATGATTCGCACTTTAACATGAATTAGATAACTTGAGAAGTCAAAGGTGGGGGTTATTCCTCATTATGCTATGGCAGGTCACATATGAGGCAGGTTCCTAGTCTATTCAACTCCCCCTCCACTTTAAGCCCCACCCACCTATCACCCTCCTCCTCTTCAATGCTTGCTGTATCCCTCGATGGGTGGGTGGGCAATGATGCCGAGCTGGACACGCTGCTGGTCGGCGACCTCCGCCCTAAGCCATTGGTGCCATCGGACACGTGACCTTCGACCTGAAATAAGTGAGGCCAAGGGTTACATTCATATTGCTGCTGTTTTACATCAACGACATATTTCCTGCATTGGTAAATCTTTGTGGATAAAGATTGTGAGAGTTTTTGTTTTCTTAAAACTGCTGTCCTCATGCTTGTCAACAAATTTAATTTATTTCTCCCGACAAATGTTCAATATGTAAGTTTTCGGAGTGAAATGAGATAATTGCACACTTTAAGCACTGTGTAGTAAAAAAAAAAACACTTCTAGTTGGGCAACATTTCTGAGCTGAATTGTAAGTCCCAAGTATGTACCCGTTACTACTGTTAAAACATGGACTATGTGCACGAACAAGGGGAAGGAATAAAAGCCTTTGGCTTCTCCTGACCCCTATGCCGACACTTTATATCTATCCTAAAATAAGGTCTTCCAAATGTAATTTATGATTAGTTTTCCCTTGCAACTTAATTAATTTTACTACTTATGTGTACATCCATTATATTATTGTCAGCATGAATAAACAATGAATACACAAGAGAAGTAGAAAAAAATATTTAAAAAAATGGCACTTTGTGAATACTTTTGAGAGCCCCAGTTGGAGGGACGCATTGGGTGTGTGTACTGGTTCGTGCACATTTGGTGCGACGTACGCACTTTACTCATTTTAACCTTCAGGTAAAGACCATACAAAGTGAGTAAAGCTAACCGGGGATCCATGCTGGTCAGTCGGGGCCCCCTGCAACAGCGAGTGCGGCAGCGACATAGTAGAGGCCGCAGGTACCACACCAGGGCTCTGATGCCCACTGTGGTAGTCTGGCGACGGATACTGGCTGCGGCCATCCAGTATGTTGTCCATGCTGGCCGCCATGCCCTTATTGAAGGCCGGGTTGGTGCTGAGTGGAGGGAGAGGCGGGGGACTAGACGGGTTGGGAGGCTGAATCTGCTGTGGCAAGGGGCTGGTTGTGGAAAACGAGAATAATAAATAAAAGCTTGTAAAAATATTGAGTAACTCAGGACTTCAGGCGGTTCACACTTCATGCGAATGCGAATCTGATGCCAAAAAGCATTTGCTGCAAAATTCGCCGGAGTTGAAATGTGTTCAACTTTTGCGAATTCGCAGCCCGAAAACCTTTCACAACTTCGTGTTCACGTTCGCTTCAGCACAGAGTTTGGGACTGGAACTTAAAACTAGCATCAGAACTAAACTTAGAACTTTAGAATCTTGGAACTTTCATGTATTAAAGCATCAAACCTTTCTGCTTCAAAGGTAGAATTAGCATGCAAGCAATCACGAAGGTTTATTTGTGATGTTGACACGGATTATGCTGTAAAATTGCAAAATTTTGGCAAATTCGCACCATTTGGAATTTTTGTCATTACTGTTTTAAAAATGCACTCCACAATCACATTCTACTTTATAAAAAAAAAACAATCCTTGATCTTGATATGTACGAATATGTGTGGAACAACTTACCTGGTTCCCCCGTTCTGTTGGTTTGGTGCAGTCTGCAAAGGGTGGGTGTAGGCTATTGGGAACCAGCCGCTGCGCTTGGTGCGGTAGTTGTGACCGTAGTACCAGCCGTTGTTCTTCGGCCCAATCAGTCCAATGATGTCACTCTTGATGAAAGTTAGAAAAAAAGAGACAGTTAAATATATTTTTCCATATTTTTTGCCATTTCTGAATTTTTGATGAAATTCTGATTTTTAACCAATGATGTTTTTGAGGGGTCTCCATGAATGAAGTGTTATTGTATAAATCAGTCTTCATCTAAATTATTCGTGAAATTGCAATATTAAATAAAATATTGCAAGCAAAAAAAAAAAAGCATTAACTGTTATTGAAAAGGCAAATGCCCTTGGGCACATTTTCGCATTAAACCACCTTCAACATGTTCAATGGTTGTTTTCTTCCAAATGATATAATTTCAGATGGCATGGTAACAGTCCTATCTTCACTTTGACCAAGAATTTTCTCATTAAAATTGTTAAATTAGGTATTCATGAGATGGAATTTGTATCAAGGTTAAATCAATATTAGGTTTTACGTCGGTGACGTCGGTGAAGGGCAAAACCTAATATTGACTAAATTAGGTATGTTTCTTGTTAAATAAGGTATGTGTCCGGGTAACTGCACATTTTCCTGCATGCCTTTAAGGCCAGAGCCCAATTTCATGGACATTTTCGCTGAGTAATTTTAGGTGCTAAGCATGAGACAGCCGAGTACCAATCGCGAGCAATACACATTGCATGACATTATAGCTGGTAACCTATTACTGCTGAGTTTACATTTGCTTAGCTTAGCAGCTTTGTATGATACCTCAAGGAAGTTGAGCTGGCTCTCGCTGTTGGCAATGTGGCTGTATATGGCCTGGACTTTGGTCATCTTCTGTGCTTCCCTGGAGATGTTTTCAGCGCCCTCGGAGACTCGGCGCAGGTATGCGTTCTGCGGCAAGGATGAAACTACACCTGGGTGTGAACAAGGTGAGAAACGTTGCAGCCAAACTCCACACAAAAAGACCATTGTGAGTTCATTATACAAATAAAGAGTGGCTCGGCGTGGAATGGGAGGAATATTATCTCAAGGTAAAATCTGGACATTTCCATTTCACGAGGCGAAGCCGAGTGAACTGGAAAAGTCCAGATTTTACCGAGCGATAATATTCCTCCCATTTCACAATTTAAAGCCACTCAATATTTGTTTTATGTAACTGACACATAAATCCTTGTCATGTAATATTTGAACTTTTAGTTCAATACAAAACAATAATATTTCCCATTCCCCATGAGCGAATGGGACTTTTTGAGCCCCGGCGTGAATGGGAGCAATAACGAATGCCACATGATGTGAGTTCCACCGATCAAATGACAAGGGTCTGTATGTCGGTTATATAAATGCAAATATAACATGGTTTCAGGGTGGATAGTTGATATTAACTTCCCTTGGCGTAAGACGATGACAAACAAAATTCTCTCGCCTTTGCCTCAGGAACTATTTTGTCAACTTCAAATACCGAGGGAGCTAATATTGACTATCAACCTGAAATAAACCATGTTATATTTGTTTTACCATCTCTCAGTTTATGCATCAGTTATCTTTGCAAAACATTGCTGTGTGTGTGCCTTGATCTTGTCATGTAGCTAGGGCAATGTTTGCGCGAGTGCACTACCTTGAGGGTAGTTCAATGATGCTTCATAAAGTGCATGCGTAGTAGATAAGTGCATGCTGAACCCGTGTAACAGTCTACTACGCAAAATACTTTTTGAGTATCTTTATTTGGTTCCAACAGTTTCGTGCTTCAACAAGATTCTGGAGCCTGCGATAGAGCCAACGCCTGAGACAAAGCCAAGATTTCGAAAATGGCAACCTCTTACCCTGGGGGAGTTTGTGGATCATTGACTTGCTGTGTCGGATTCCGGGGCCTTTGTCCCGTTTGGGATTGGGCAAAGTGGCGCTGTAGCTGGCCGATGCGTGGGCGTCGGCCATGTCGGCCGAGGCTGGTCTCTCCGGGGCTTCCTAAGAACCCGATTGAGGAAATGAGGAAACAATATCAATATTCAATTCAGCAGCAGGATCAAGCTGCGGAAATAAAAGATTTGAGCTTTGGATTTGTGCTTTGGAAGCATCTCGGCCAAAAACTGGGCTGAGAACTTTGGCCAAGAATGTCGTGTGCAGTTCTTGGCACTGCTTGACAGTTACCAGACAATAAAATATGTGCCAAGTTAAGGCAAGTTCATACTCCAACCAAAAATGCAAATGCAAACTGGTTACGTCATGGCAAGTTTTCGCACTACAAATTCCCAATAGTTGAGCACATTTTTACTGCCAACAACATTTCAGCGAATGTTTGATGACAACAAATTCGCTTTGCGTTTGCTTGAAGAATTAACTGGACTTTAAGCAGCAATATTTTTGCCAACCACTACTGAATGCCTACATGTGCAAAACTTCCTTTTTTGATTAAGATAATACCGCTGAAAGTTAGTTTTGTTTGTTGTGCTTTGCTTTCTGCTTACACTCTTGTGTCAACAGTTTTGTAAGCGGAAAATCAGCTTGTGGCATTTAAAGACAGATAATTTGCAGAGACACAGTGACAGAAATGACAGGAATATTAGGCAGCAAAACTGGACTACTAACATGCAAAATGTGCCCGTTTCCTCTGGTTCTGCTACCAATGCTGACATAAAATTTGAATATGAATCAAATTAGATGAAGCATGTTTGAAGGAAGATATCCAGCAAGTTTGATTGAGGAGTTTGAGTGCGAGCACAGACAAAAGTTTCAACAGAGTATAACCACTAAATTATTGAGAAATTGTTAAAAAGGAAGACAGCTGCTAACGTGAGAAAGTACAGGAGATGCTCGTCCTTTCTCCTTCTGTTCCTCGCTCTGGGCGAGCAGGATGTTGCGCTCATACAGGCGTTTGGAGGTCCTCAGTTCCATCTGCAGGGGGTTGCCGAGAGGGCCGGAGAAGACCTGGAAGAAAAGCCAGACAGTTTCGCAAAATACTACAGCTAGATTTTTTTTTTTCAGAAATAGACTGGATTTGTGAAGAGCAGGGGTGAATGTTTCTAGGTGAAACTTTTGGCCAGTGTTACTTTTGAGAATGTGTTTCGCATCACTGCGAAAGATACAGTTGAGGGAGAAATTGAGGAAGTACACCGACAAATTTTGAAGTGATGGCTCCACGGTTGTTCCTGTGTTAAGGCAACATATGTCATTAGTAGAAAACTTGCTACAGCAATGCTCATTGTCAACATATTGCTCGGAAAACGGTCAGCTTGAAATTGAAAATAGACAGAAACTGTGCAAGAGACAAGAAAATGTGTACCCCCCCACAATGTTCAGGAAGTTTTTGCATGCAAATTTTTGCAATAACACTCCGTACTGATGATGTCACACATTATTTACAAGTGTGTTTTCTATGGGAGTCTGGTGGGAATGACGATTTGGTGGCCCCGTAGAAAAGTGCACAAGAAAACAAAGTGTGAAGTCATCAGTACAGAGGCTGATCAGGAAATTAAAAGTGTAGATATTTTAATGCTTGTCTGGATCAATGCGGTATCTTTCTAGAATCTAGCAGAATAATAATTAAAGATACTTTTGTAGGATTTAGGAAGAAGTTGTCCATTTGAAGTCGATATGCAGAGCAAAGTGTCAATATCTTCAAGCGAACAAGACATATTGATTCTGATTGGTCGCTCCATGGCAACGACAGTGTGATACTATCCCATACTGCACTCCCCGTATCGCACAATTTCTGTGATGCGTGCACTATTCCTGCTGCATGTACTAGTACCAGTAATCAGATAACCGCTGAAAAGTACTGAGCGTAAAGTTTGCTTGAAGTTAAACTCATCAGCCAACTAACACTCGTGGAGCACAGATAATGTAGTGCGTCTGTGCCCCATATGGGATGCAGGGGCACTACAGTATTCGGTGTAGGACTTGTCGTACAATAACATTTTTTTAAATTCTCTAAATGTGAGAGGGCATATACCGTGTTGAGTATTTCGTCACACTCTTCAGCCAGTTTGTCAGGCTTGGCACACGACTCGGTCCATTTAGGCATCCGATGACGTAAGACACTCTGTGCCTACAAAAACAAAACACACACAAAACAGAGAGAGAGAAAAAAAAAATAGGTACCATTGGCTTCCGATAGCATTTGTGGGTGTGTGTGTTTGGGAGACAAAATGCTTCTACACTTAGGCCCCCCGAAAAAGTCACCGGTTTCTGGTCTGCACACGCATCATCGTAGCCATGCGCGTCTCCAAAATTTGAAGGAAAAAAAATTCAATGTAAGATGATGTCCCAAAACCGCCAAACTCACTGGTTTGACTGGAATCCTGCTGCTGCACAATTTTAACGTGTTTTTAGATGGGGTTTCAATCGAGTATAAGCTTTATGTGGCCTCTCTGGGCTCCCATATATTTTGCACTAAATTAGGCTGCATCCGAATCCGTTGTCTAGAGCTAGGTCTAGGTCTTCGCTCCATTAGAAATATGCGGCGACACGCTGACAATAGATGTAGCCATAGCTCTGGAAGCCCGTTTCGGACACGGCCTGAGTCAGGCACTATTTGCAGACGGTGTTGTAGTTTTGTAATTGTGCGTCTGGAAGCCAGACTGAAGGAGCGGTGGTCGTGTATCTAGAACCTGTAAACGCTTTTTAATTAGCGCAATATGTAAGGGAGCAGACTAATGACCAGCCTGGCAGCGCATGCACGATGTCGATGTCGAGTGATATGGTCTGATGTTATTTTTTTCTCAGATTTTTCTCTTGACTATCCAAATTTCCCAAAGAATACTCGTGTCAGTCGAGATCGTAAGTGGGTGTAGAATTCTCAAGTCTTATGGCCTTACTGAGGTCACCTCAAGCTCCACTCTGAAGGATATTTTTGCGAGTTGTAAGGGGATCGAACCGTCATCCGCAATATTAGCCGACATTTGTAGAAAAAAAAGAAAAACGTGCCGCCACACCACTTTTGGGGCAAGCTCCATACCAGAAACCGGAGACTTCTGTTTTCGGCCTTATCTATGGACTGTGAAAAAGTTACCCCCCAAGGGTTACAAAGCAGGGGGAAACCCACTGATCTCTATATAAAGATTGGATAGCGGATATCCATACACCAGTCACACAGTAGACTTTGCATATTGACCAATTCGCCCCCGGTCTCACGAAGATGGACGCATATAATACGAACGTTCTACGCGTATATACAGCGCGCACTGTATCAAGAGTTGACGCGAATTTGAGTCACGTACACGTATTATGATGTTCTAAGAAGGACACATTTCCACAGTGAGTATTATTTTCCAAAACGCCGAAAAAGTGAACTGCGGCATTAAAAAAAAGTAAACCACAACGTTAGAAAAATTGTAAACCGTGGTCAGTGGTGGTGGTCAAAATAAAAATCAAGTGAACCGCGATGTTCCAATATAATCATGATGCCTATAAAGACGGCAACTTGTCCTTTGTAGATCACCAGCCGGTCTCACCGGTCTCACCAATATGGAGTCAAATTCATTCATTGTGCGGCTCTTTATCCGCTATCCAGTCTTTATATACATAGATCAGTGGGGAAACCACTGGGAGGGATTCTTGACCCCATTGCTGGCATACGCCTGGTGCTCACACAAATTCAAATTAAAATCGGTCGTGCATACGGTACTTTGTGCAACACGCGCACAAATTAGTACGTGTACGGGGTCTGTCCCTCCCACTGAAGCTCTAGAAAGTCAGGCTGCAAAGCGCCACCTACAGTTCGCGCATGGAGTAAATAAACTAAGTTAGTTCTGTACTTACTTTGCTGAAGAATGCCGAGTCATTCTTGACTAGGGAGCAGTATCTCTCCACGACATGGCAATATCGTTTCCTTTCGCCCAGCCACACCTAGCAACGCAGGGATGAAATACAAAGAAAAGAGGTTGCCTCAATCTCAAATGTTACCACTACTGTATGTTAGGTGATATTCCTTTCTAGATACTTTCAACCCGAATTTTATAAATATATGTACCTGCGACAGTTTACCCATTCTTACTGGCCGAGAGCCCGTCACGTGTGTGGTTTTTAAACGGTTGATAAAACACCCGCTTGCTTGATTTTAAACACTTTTCCGGTGTCACATGAAAGTTTGACTCCTGTGGAATCTGGTCCCTTTTACCCTTTTATTGGTTAAATTTCGCAATCTTCACTTAGGCATGCACAATACTACCAATGAGTCCATATTTTGCGAGTCTTAAATTCACACTACACCAGCGTCGCTGCATTCTGTGCCACATCCCGCGCGTGCACCCATCTCCATATAAGGAGATGTTTACAACTACTTGCGTGAAGCACATACCATAACATAGCTAGAGGGGTGTTTAAAAAAACATGAAGTAAAAGTATTGAAAAAAATTGTTGGAAACTTATGAGCTGTTTTCACTTTTTGACTCAAAGGTATGAATGGGAATAAATATGTGCTTGGCCAGTATAAACGAGTACGTTTAAAACCGGCTCAGGGGCACGGTCACCAATAATGTCCCTCACTAAGCCGGTTTAAATGTACTTGTTTAAAACCAGCCAAGCACATATTTACTGCCTTAGACCCTTAGTTAAAGTCACGAAAGAGCACTGCTACTTGTGATGACCTGTGATGATTTGTGAATGACTTGTGATCCCTTGTGACGACCCGACAACAATTCTCTAGGATCATCAAAGCAATTTGCCATTGTGAAACCCGTGCTGCTTCTTGTATTTGCGATGGCTTGTGACTGACTTGTGATTGACTTGCGACTGACTTATGATAACTTGTGACCACTTCTGACTGGTCTGTGATAGACTTGGGATGACTTGCGATGGACCTTGTGATGGACTCCTGGGTAACTTGTAATGAATTGTGAATGACTTGTGAAAACTTGGGACTGACTTATGATAAATTGTGACTACTTGTGATAACTTAGGACTAACTTATGGTAGCTTGTGACTACTTCAGACTAGTCTGTGATTGACTTGGGATGACTTGTGATAGACCTTGTGATGGACTCCTGGGTAACTTGTAATGAACTGTGATTGACTTGTGAGGACTTGGGACTGACTTACGATAACTTGTGACTACTTGTGACTGGTCTGTGACTGACTTGCGATGACTTGTGATGGACCTTGTGATGGACTCCTGGGTAATGAATTGTGATTGACTTGTGATGACTTGCGACTGACTTATGATAACTTGTGACTACTTGTGACTGGTCTGTGACTGACTTGCGA
Organism: Patiria pectinifera; assembly: GCA_029964075.1. Taxonomy (NCBI): domain Eukaryota; kingdom Metazoa; phylum Echinodermata; class Asteroidea; order Valvatida; family Asterinidae; genus Patiria; species Patiria pectinifera. The sequence continues at coordinate 4,515,527 of CM057146.1, forward strand.
TGACTTGTGATGGACCTTGTGATGGACCTTGTGATGGACTCCTGAGTAACTTGTGATGACTTGTGATGTACCTTGTGATGTTCTCCTTGGTAACTTGTAATGAATTGTGATTGACTTGTGACTGACTTGCGACTGACTTATGATAACTTGTGACCACTTCTGACTGGTCTGTGATTTACTTGCAATGACTTGTGATGGACCTTGTGATGGACTCCTGTGTAACTTGTGATGAATTGTGATTGACTTGTGAGGACTTGGGACTGACTTATGATAACTTGTGACTACATGTGACTGGTCTGTGATTGAATTGCGATGACTTGTGATGGACCTTGTGATTTACTTGTGATGACTTGTGATGGACCTTGTGATGGACTCCTGAGTAGCTTGTGATGAATTGTGATTGACTTGTGATGACTTGGGACTTTCTAGGACCCCCTTCCCTACCTCTCTCAGACCGTCACTCCGGAAGTCATACAGCTGTTTAGTCAGATGTTGCAGTTCCTCTGAGCTCTTCTGTTCCTTGTCGACGTATTTCTCGCTGTGATTCTTAGAGGCTTTCTTCTGGATTTTCTTCAGTTCCCCTCGGCATTTTTCAACAGCCTGTTTGAACGGAAGAAATGAAAGTAAAGTTAGATGAATCCAATCAAGTTTGCTTGGAAAGTTTGAAACTGGTGGTTTACGAGACAGAACTTTTTACTGGTATAACATGATTGAAAATTGTTGTCAAATTTGGAAAATCCATCCAGCAAGCAATTTGGAAAATTGAACCTGAACAGGATTTTATACATTAAAAAAAAATTGGTTTACTTAACAGTTTAATAAAAGGAAGTCATCTTAATGATGGAAACTGCATGCCTGACCCTTTCCACAATTCAGTCAAAGACAGTGAATTCAATATGGTCCATTTGTAATAAAATGTATATTAAAATTAACTTGGATAATTTTGCAAGTTTAAAGCCCTAACATCAACCATGGATTGGTCATCCATGACTTTGAACTCAATTGTGACCAAAGAGTGTGCCGTAACTAACAGAGAATATTAACATTGTCAAGTGTGAGCAGACGTTTTGACAGTAAGAAGATGTTTCTGGGTTGATGTTTGACTTGACACAATTCAGGATTGACCCTGTTCAATCAAGCAAGGCATGCACCATTCTCAACAGGATATTGAGACATGGGGTGAGAGGGGATTTGAAAAAGATACATCGGTACGGAGCTACTGATATTAAGTTCTTGTGTCCACCGTGCCTACGGGTGCAGACCAGTAAATCGGTCCGAAATTGCCTACGCTGGCCAAATCACGATTTGCATGCCCTCAAAATCTTCAGTATTTGAGCATGCTGTGGGCCATGAACTTGAGGGTTTGTGAAAAATATGGGTGGAAGCCGTGCACAGGACTGGGAGCTTGCAGTTCTGTGTAATTTGGATGTAATTTGGACCCTAAAAGCGCTCTATTTTGCAATGGAGTTTAGGCATCGTTTTTCAAAATGGCGATGGGCTTCAGGACTATTTTCAGGGGTGATCATCTTCAGATGGAAATTTCTCCTAAAAGTCATCAGTTGACCCCCCGAAAATTGAAAAGAAAATGAAAGATGATGAAATAAGCTTTAATTTGATGTGTGTCTCCAACACCTTGGAGAGTTGTGAGTATTTTTCCCGAATTTTTGAAGTGGGAGCATTTACCATTGGGGTCTATGGAAGTTTATTTACTGGTCTGCTACCCTACATGTCAACTGAAAATGGCGCCCTCTTGAGATGGCCAGCTGATATCTTTTCTCAACATTACAGTGCATTGTTGTTATCCCACCGAATTGAGCCATTTGAAAAAGGGCTGGATAGCTCAGTGGGTAGAGCACCGGCGTGGTAATCTGGAGGCTGCTGGTTCAGATCCATCCATTCCTGCATCCAAATACCCAAACTCAGATGTGTGCCTCTCATGATAAAGCACACTAAACGTTTGTGCACATTCGCTTGAAAACTGGGCCCAATTTCACTGCGCTGCACACGATTTTCTGCTAAACAGAGCCTCCGTCTATTTCATGGTGACTGTAAGCAGGAACAGCAAGAGGAATGCTTACTCCAGAGGAAAAATGTGCTTAACTTAGTGACGTAACAACAGAAATCTGCATGCACGCGTAAGCAAGCAAGCAAGTAAGAATGTCTACAGAACAGGCCAAATTTCATGGTGCTAAAAGCAGAAACACTTACTCAGCATTCAGCAAATTTTATGAGCTAAGCAAAAATCAGCAGACAACCAGTCACAAGCAATATAAATCACATGACATTTTGGCTGGTAACCCTTCTTGGCTAAGCAAATAAATATTGTGCTAACAAGCCCCATGAAAATGGCTGCAGATGCTAGTGTCACCAACAATGCAAATTTTTCTTCTATTTTTGGTACAATAAAGGTGGTTTCTGCATAGTCTACATGGTGGGCACGTGTGGTCTAGCGGTGGAGCACAGGATTCGTGATCGAGAGGTTGTGGGTTTGAGCCCCGAGGTGGCCATGCGTGTTGTGCCCTTGAGTAAGGCGCTTTACCTCAATTACTCCTCTCAACCCAGGTGTTAAATGGGTACCAGCATTGTTCAATGCTGGGAAGGTAACAGACTCGCTGTGGAGGAGGTGTGGCGATCCCCCCACAGCAGCATATGAGTCTGGCCCAATCGCTTCGAAGGAGAGATGGGCACTCCGTTCCTGTGAATACAGGTTTGTCCCCCTTTACCCTTTACCTTTTTCTGCATAGTCTAGCCTCAATAATCAAATAATACGGACGACAGACAAAGCACAGACACCTTTCAACAGCGACTTTCCTTTCCAAACCACACCCAAGGATTGTCAGCTGCTGTTCTGATTAAATGCAACGAAGTGACCTACAGCACTTCCTGATAAAATTTCCTCGTACTTTTAATAACTTTAATAAGTTCACTTAGAAAATAATGGCATTATATTTTAATGCTTTTATGCACAATGGGCAGTGTGCATTATTTTTCAGACCCTCAAACAAAGTTAAGTCAAAAACAGGAAAGACACTTTTGGTTTGGGTAATTCTAGCTTGGAGGGTTGACCTTTCGTTTTTTTATGTTTTTTTTTTTTGGGCATGTGATATTATTACCTGACGCTCTTGTTCGGAGGATTGTGCACTCTAAGTACTCACTTCCTGCTATGGAATAATTCGGTTAAGGTCACAGGTCACAGGTCAAGGGGCAAGGGCAAAACATTTTTACATGGCTATTTTTGCCAAAAATACCAGGTTTAGTCATTTTAGAACGAGAGGTATCTGGTTTTCCAATTTTTCCAGCCCCTGATTATGTTGATAGATTGTAAGGTACACATCCAGGGGCCAATCCAGGGGCATGATCACTGTAAACCATTGTGCATGCTACGGTACAAAGCAAGTGCCCGTGACGGATTTTCTGAAGTTAACAATAGCTAGCACAATTATGCGTTGGCCATTGAAGGGGGCCTTTGGTACAGAATTGATAACGTGCCCAGATTGGTCAACAGCATTTTCGGGGGTTTCCGTGTTTGTAACATTATCTTGAAAAATACATGTAAGACAGAAATGGGCATGTTTCAAATATGAGCTGTTGGTGATTCTGAAACAGAATTACAAACGTACATGTAAATCTCTTTGAAATGTCATAAGTTTTAATGTAGTTGGACAGTTCAACTCACAGTTTTGCATATTCAAATTTGTAATTTTCTTCAATTTTTTTTTTTTTGGGAGGGGAGGAGGGTGCCTTAATAATACTGAGATGATAGTTACTAAAATGTTCCTGTAGTGCAACATTTGATTTCATCAATTTTAAAATACATGTGGCCATAGTACTGAAAATTATAAAGATTGAAAATTTGAATAAACATAAACAATGATGGGAAAACAACACATTAATATACGCCATATTTTGGCATGCCCATCACACTTACATGTACTTACAGAGGTGTTTACCAATTTCCACCCTGTTAAAACTGGCGCCGGTTGCAATTACGCGACTCCCTTGTATCGCAGGTGGATATTTTTCTTTGCAATTCATTCATGTTTTTTTCCCCATAGACCGGCTATTTCAAGGCAGGAAAGCCTGTGTGCCTTAGTCATCCGTCTGTTGTCTACTTTTAGCCGCAACTGACTGTCTCGGGGGACCATTTGCAGGCCTTTGCTTTGGAGGAGTACTGCGTGATAGCTTTAAGCCTTTGTTGAAGACGGTTGGACGATGTCAGAAGAAATTATGTAATTTATGAATAGCTATGTAATTATGTAATTTATGAATAACTAAGTGGCATACGGCCACACACAACAGACAACTTTGCACTTTATTTTGTTAAATTTGGTTGTTGTTGGGTTTTTTTTTTTTTTTAAAGTCTTTTCAGAATAAAATTGTTTGATTTTTGAATTACTAAGTGAGTCTAAATTCTTTCACTCCCAGCTGTAAGTGGCATACGGCCACACCCAACGGACAACTTTGCATTTTATTTTGTTAAATTTGGTTGTTGTTGGGGGTTTTTTTTGGAAAAAAGTCTTTTCAGAATAAAATTGTTTGATTTTTGAATTACTAAATGTATGAACCCTCACCCAACAAAAAAACTTTGCACTTTTTAAAAATCAATGAATTTTTTTTGATGGACATGAATTTGTTTTACTTCGTTGTGAACCTACCATGGCCACACATCACCAAACGATGCATCTTTTCCATGTGATTTATTGGAGAAACCACTGAGGTGTGGCTTTCTCAAACTGAGCAATTCAAATCTCAGAAAAACAACAACAATGGATTGAACAAATCCTTCTCTACTTCTATCCATTTTGCCACATGTTGGTTTTTTTGCGCTAGGACCCTGGTTTTGAGGTTTTCCTTGGAGGCGCGCCATTTCTGCGGGATTTGTTTTCTATGAATAATAACAGTTTTTTAGTCCCAAGTGATACTAATACAGTTGTGTGTTAGTGTGGTTGCGTGTACCACACAAAAACAACAAAGGGACGAATGGGAAAATGCAGGATGCTATGGGGATGAAGTTAAAAATTGCCTGTTTCGAGGCAAACACTCCGTGGCACTTCATGTGAACAACGACAACATCTCCCAAATTTTGTAACAAAAGCTCATTAAAAATGTACTTTACAACTTAAGTCCATTTTATCCGTGCTCACCAGCATTTTTTTCCTCCGATACGTACTTTTTATTTAAAAAAAAAAAGAATTCTAGGAGAGAAATTCCAAAGAGGTCAGACAAAAAAATTTGCTCTAAGTAATGTTTAATATGTTAACAATGTAAACTATGTTTAATATATATGGGAAAATATTTCATTTGCTTGATGCTGGTTCCAGAAAGATTTTCAGGTTATTGTTTTGTCAACAGATCTCCGAGGCAACTGTTGATGGTGCCAAGTGTGAGCTAGGCTTCACCAGGAAAAAACAGAAGAGACGAAAATAGATTTGGCCTAAATTCTGATTCAATGCTTCCGCATCTAGGCAAACAAAGTAAGTGTCCATTTTTAGCAAACAAGACTATGCATGACAGATCCTTGGATAACAGCTGTACCGTACAACTTTTGCAAAACAAATTATTATAGCATTTGTAAATGAATAATTGTGCATGCTGTAAGCAGAGTTCATGCAAGGAGCTTACAAACATGAACAGTTTGAAATGTCCTCTCAGGCTCAATGATGTTCTTGAAAGACACAGAAAGTAACCAAATTTCTGAAATGTCTTGAGCACAAAAAGTCTGAAATTTGCACATTAATATCCACTCATTGTAGTGTCTTAAAAATGACAATCCTCATGTGAATTTCAGACATTTTGCCCCCCCCCCAAAAAAAATCAGACATTTTAGGGTTTATTTTGAAAGTTCTAATACATGTAGCAGAAAAAACACATGCTTTCCAGTACCATGAAATTAGGCCCTAAAATGCGAAATTTCTCAAGAACACAAAGTCTGAAATTTGTGCATTAATGCCCATTCATTGCAGTGTCTTTAAAATGCCAATCCTCAAGTGAATTTCAGACATTTTGCCCCCCCCACCAACCCCCCCCCCCCAAAAAAAAAATCAGACATACTTTGCAACACCATGAAATTAGGAATTAATAAATGTTTACGTGAATATCCACCATATTGGCTCACCGCTATCATGTCTGTGTGCCAATTCGCAAGGTCCCATGAGTATGAACATCATGTGGCTAACCACTTCCCACAATGCATCATGATCCTATTAATCACCGCAAACCTCATGGAAGTGAGTAATAACTTGCGAAGGGTTTCAGACAAAAAAGGTCTGTCACAGTCATCATGGGTAGGCCTTCGGCCAGCTGAGAACTCCTACATGTGTACATCCAGGGTCCATGATTTCAGCTACAGTGGACAGTTGAAGTTAAGATTGCAAAAAAAAAAAAAATTATGTTTCTAGTCTTAAGCTGTTGGTTTCTGTTTCAGAGGGTGAATCGGAGTTTATCTGAGGGATAAACAGATGTGCTTCATATCAGTCATGAGCAGTGGTTTCTTTTCTTATCTTCCAAAGCTATGGTCCGGATTCGCTTCTTGCCCTGGTCTACATTTAGATCGGATTTTCAGTCCCTGGCTGCATCTGTGGCTTTTTACCAGAATGTTCTTCTGGGGTTTTTCTCCGATCCCACCTCTAAATCTGTAATTTGGTCGTCGTCTCAGACAGCTACAGTTGACAGTTGAAGTTAAGATTGCAAACAAAATATTATGTTTCTAGTCTTAAGCTGTTGCTTTCTGTTTCACAGGGTGAGTCAGAATTTATCCGAGGGAAAATAGATGTGCTTTAAGATCAGTCATGAGCAGTGGTTTCTTTTCTTATCTTTCAAAGCTATGCTCCGGGTTCGCGCTTCCTGCCCTGGTCCACATTTAGATCGGGTTTTCAGTCCCTGCCTGCATCTGTGGCTTTTTACCAGAATGTTCTTCTGGGGTTTTCCTCCGATCCCACCTCTAAAAACTGTAATTTGGTCTCCTTGTCTTCTCTCTACAGGTTTCTTCAGGCTTTCGAGCTACAGTGCCTAGGGTGCTTTTGGGGAATCCTTGGTTTATTCCCAGAAATACATAAAAAACAAATAAATAATACCGTAAATGTATATGCATTTTAAAGTTGATGAAGGAATTCAGCAATCGCCATTATTGTTGGATTCTGTCGGGTGTTGAGGAGATTCATGCACACAAAAATGGGTTAAGAGTAAATTCTTATTTTGGTCTTAATTCTCTATGAATACTTTTTTAAAAATCTGATTTATTCCTAAAAAAAAATAAACTATCAAGGCAGTGGTTACAATGGGACAAACTGTTGGAAATATCAATAAGCTGATTTGCAGAGAACACTGCTTGGCAAATTTGTTTTGATCAAAAATAGGCGCCATATAAAAAAATGGTCCCAAGCAGGATACATGCACTTCATATTAAAATTTTGACTGGTATCCTGTTTTTGCTAAGCAGTTTTTTTTTAAGCTCAGAAAGTTTCCGTTCTCAGAAGCGCCATAAAACTGCTCAATTATGCAACGTAATTTTCCCTTCATGCAATTGTTTTTATTTGTGACGCCCACACCTTATGCTAGATATCAAAACATGTTTTGTTTATCCTTTTTGGTTTAGTTGAGTCAGTGTAACGCAATCCCGCGCATACCTGGGCCTACCAGGGCAAAGGGTTCTTGTATTATCAGGATGTTATCTATAGCTGGCAGGAAGTGGCTTAAAGTGGGCTGCTGTATGACCCTAAAAATTCTATCGCTGTTTTTGTGTTGCCTTTCTACATTATGAGCTGGTTTCATACATGTAGTTCGTTCAATGCCAAATTTTGAGTCACTTTTCTTTTTCCAAGGTTTGGATAACCGCATCACATGACAAGTGGTATGTATAAGGAATGTGGCATTATTCCAAACTATGACGTCATTGTTTGTATTAGCTGAATCACGAATATTTGGCCGATATATTTTAATTTCAATAAAAACACTAGTTGATATTGTACAGTAGGTCTACACGTAGGTTTCACATCATGAAAGGTAAAATTTCAAAATGAGATTCCTTTTGCACAGGGATTTTAAATGAATCTTTTAAAAATTCTTTCTAAACTCCTCATAATTGTCCTTATTATTTTAATTGGATAACACACTTTGACCATTTTTTTTTAAATTTTGAAAAATTCCCTTAGTTCTAGTAATACTTCCATGATAATTTTATCCTAAAAATAGGTTTCCACACACACAAAAACTATTAAACCCTTCCCCTAAACAATTTGGTTCTAGAAATGGCAGATTTGTTAAGAATTCTGATTTGGAAAGAATCCTTTTCTCATGATACATCCCCACTTGCTGCCCCCACAAAAGGTAAATTGCATAACAACACAACAGTAGACAATCAGTCACAAACTAGACAACGCATGAACAAACTGTCGGCCAAGACTCGGAAGACGGAAGAAGAAGAGGTAGACTGACACAAGAGGTTGCGCTAGAAGACTGCAAGAAAGACTGGCAACACAGGCTGGAGAAACTGTGGACAAGCACTGTGACTAGTCTAATACAGTCAACAGACAAAAAGCAGGCAAGTGGTAGGCACAGCTGGCTTATCAATCACCTGCAGCCAAAGCATAGCTGTATCAAGTTACATAAACAGTCACAGCCACTCAATCCTGCTTTATGTAGGCTGGGAGCTCTTAACTATTGAAAACAGGCACTTGATTGATTTCACCTGCAAGGACAACTTTGCACAGAATGTATGTTTGCATAGGAGGGTTTAGACAGAAATTGCAGCATTGCTAATGTTGCTAACATCGTGACTTTGGGCATGATCCCTGACTATAGATGGCGTATGGGTAAATGGCTTCTGAATCTCTGTCTGCTAGTCCGCCACTGATGACGATGACTTGCGCATGCATCGTGTTAGAGTAGCTTGATGATGAAATTTGGTGATGTCTGCGTCGACTGAACAGGCCGATACGTGATCGGCAAGAACCAGCGGATGTAGTGCCAACCGCTGAATGCTCACATCTTTTGAACAGTACCCCTTAAAAAAAAGACACTGACAAACTGGAGTACCACTAACATATGGCTGGATAGCTCAGTTGGTAGAGCACTAGTTTGGTACTACAGAGGTCGCAGGTTCAAACCCTACTCCAGTCAATTTCTGTGTTCAGTTTATAAGAAAAGGGGTACTCAAAAATTCATTTGATGCATACATGTTCTGTGTGTGGTCGGGATCAAAATAAAATCTTCCCCAGAAACTGTGACTGATTATTTATATCAGGTACCTCTGCCTTGACTTTGTTCTCATTGATGTAAGACTTCTGAGCCTGCAGTACTGCCTTGTAGTCAGCTTCCAGCTTGGCTTCTATGGGGTTCAACAGCTCCTTCCTGAAGGCATGTAACTGTGACAGATAGCCAAAGGATAGTCAAGCAAACATGAACAGGTTGGCCTGGGTGGGTAGGCATTACATTCACTGTGTGGACTTCCGAACAAAAGAGGTCCACATAAACCAGGTAGAGGCAACGTTGTGTGGACTTGCCCACGTCCACACAGTGTTTCCCCATTTCTGGAAAACAGATTTAGAGGCATTTTTGGGTTAGGTTTATGTGTGGCAGAATGAAGAGAAACCCCAAAGGGAATCATAGAAAACAAATTGGGTTGAAAGAGTTTTCACAGTTTGAGAAAAATGATTTTTTTTTTCACTGGTTTTTCTTAACTACACAAAAGCAATGGAATGTCCACACTTGGTATGTAACGTAAACATTCGTGAAGTTTACGGAGTTTAAAACAATTTATCAAATGGGATTTCAATTCGGATTTTTCAAAACTTTGGTTTGAGTTCCACTGTTCGGTTTATATTTCAGCAACCTGATATTCAAACCCAACCTCAAAAAAAAAAAATTAAGATTACTATTTTTTGTGTGTGTGTGTGGCACATATTAAAGCCGGAGTCCATCATTTGCAGCTATCCAAAAAAGTAACTGGCGTAATTACTGTTGAAAAACATACTGGTTGAAAGATAGTAAGGGGACTAAACTCCCTGTGAAGTTATTCTCTCTGGCAAGCTCTCATTTTGAAGAAATCAACAAAAAAAGGCATTTCCAACGGTGCGTCTTAAGAAGCACCGTAGGAAAATTTAAATTAGTAGTTCGTTTTGTTATTCGGCGCAGTGCGCGCAAGCATTGGAACGACACACAGGCGCGCGTGGTTGCTATAATTCGTCAGATCAGTGCGCGACATTGCTTAAACCTGCAATTCAAAACAATTCAAAGCATGATTTAACAACTTTGATTTGAAATTGAGATCCTAGAATGCTGTTTTTCTCGGAATATACAGCTGAAGCTGAGCTGAAACTCCATCGGGTTAGTTGTTCAGTATCCTTCATTAGATTTTGAACACTTTTGTTGCTTCAAACGAACAAAATGCACAAATTACAAATGATGGACTATAGCTTTAAATAAAAAAAATCTGGAAATCTGCCAAATTACCCAATGGTCTCTGATTGCAACCGCATTCATACATGTAGGTCTTCTTGGTTCATGAATAGCATGCCCGTTTGACTCATCAGAGAGTTCCCGTCCATTTTTTTCCCCCAACATTACAGCTCTTGAGTGTTTTTGTAAAGTAACTTATTATTTGACCAGTGAAAGTTCAACTTTTTTTACCCCAAATTTGAGACCTTTGAGACCTTGTCGTACTGTAGTTCCATAGAAATACATGTACAGCGTGTCTCCAAAAAATGTAGAAGTAAAGCAACACGGTTGGTTTGTTTGTTTGTTCGTTACTCACTGTGATTTCTCTCTCTGCCTCTATTTGTCTGTAGGTTTCTGCAATCTGTAACAACGACTGCCCTGTATACAGAAAAAACAACAAACGGAAACAAAACAAGATTCTGTCATAAATGCATGTATTTTCTTTCGGTTTTAGAATTTTGTGACATATTAAATAAATTTGCAAATCTCTGGGCCAACGGTAAAGAAAACATATCCATGCTGTGAAAATGAAAGCAAAGAACGGAACCAATCAACGAGTTTGACACCGAAAACTATTGTTTTAAGCCAGTTTCCTGCATTTCAGGGACGGATATGTTTCAAATGTAAAAGAAAATATAATATTAACTTACGTGTATATTTCAAAAAAAAGAGGTTGGCTTTGCCCATGGAGGAATGATGTTCCCAAAAACATACCCAAACAATGATTTAATTTTCTAATTAACTGACCTAAAATCGGGCTGAAATTGCAAACAAGTTTTTGTTATTGGTTTCATTTATGTCATAACTACCTGACCTCTTCCACTGCTCTGCCCTGTACCGGCCCTTTGAGGCCGGTATGATACAATGCCATTCAATAAAGGAAAGTCCTTTTTGTGCAAAAAATTACTATTTGGATCAGTACTCAAATACAGCAAGTGCTACACATACTGGGGGTACAACGTTCATGTCTTACCACTGAAAAAATGAATTCTGAGATCAAAGATATATTTTTTCAAGACCATTCAAACTTTACCACTAAATTCGATGAAAATACAGGTAACATCTAAGTTTTGCAATGAACATATTCATAACTTGTTAATGAACGTAAAAAATATCCATGTTCATGTACCGGTACCGGTACTGTAAGTGTTCAAAATAGGAAGATGAATATCATTTACATTTGTAAATGATATCGATCAAACATTTGTGTGAATGGCTAATCTTAACTAATTTGTTACTAAAGCAACCGTCATATTTATGTCACAAATTAATTTCATCTTTCAAACGAAGATGACAATTAGGCCTAATGATACAATTCTGTGTTAAAAACAACCACAGCTGATATTGACTCTCCTAAATACCGTAGCAAATGCGTGTATTGAATATTTGGCATACATCAGTATCTAAGAAACTCATGAATGTGAGTCGTACGTCATTCAGACATGTTATCGCATTTTAATTGGGCCTAAGACAACAATAAATGCACACTATTTATCTTGTCTGCCGTCATAAATTTTTAGTTCATACATGTACAGAAGATGTGTACACAGATACGTTGAGTCGTTGACACAAACAGATAGGCAGGGCTGGTTGGGGCTATTTTCATTATATGCACAATGTGCATGTACATGTACATGTAACATAAACTTGTACGGACTTGTAGAAAAGTACAATTTACAGGTACACGTACATGTACAGTGTAAAACTTGTCAATGAGTTTGCTACTTTTTGCTGGTCCCAGAGGCCAGCCTATAGACCTTTAGCATGCTGCCACCATTTAAGTCATGTTCCCTGAATCCAATAACAGTACAAAATGATAATGTTTTTATGTGCAAAAGGGAACCAGACTATTTTTCCTTGCAGCCTCGCTTTGGTAATGTTGATTTGAATGGGAAAACAATCAAGATGGCCGCAACATGATAATGGTCTATAGGCTTTATTCACAAGTTGGTCATATTAAATTGAAAGCGAGGTAAAATCTTTATTTTTTTGAACTTGCGAATAGAAATGAAAGTAATGAAATAAAGTTGTACAAATTAATACCAGTCGGCTCTGATGAATAATTTATGTGATACATGATACCCTAATGTTTAAAGCTACATTTAAGAAAATCGAAAGTGAGGCTTGGTACGCATCTCTGGCACCATCCCATCACTATGATGCGCGGCAATGTCATACATGCATGTGTGAATGAACAAATACGCGATGTGTTGCACAATTTTTGAAATTATTTGTGTGCTAAGTCGCACGCTTTTGTCACTTTTTTTTTGGAGGAGTCTTTAGTCTCATACATATACAGAACATAGAATTCTGGCCTGGTAACACCTTTGTTCAAAATGATTAAATGGTATGGAACATGACTTAGGAAATCAATATTCTCATTGGAATAAATTTTTCTTTCAAAAAGGTTTAAAGTTTTAAGAATTTTGAAGGAAAAAAAATTGATTTCTTCTTTTTAGCTTCATCAACTCCATCCCCTCAAAGTCAAAAGTGAAACAAAAACAGGGCAAATTTTCTAGTTTCAGGAAATAGGAAGTCGACTGTTCAGGTTTGTTTGCTTTTTCTGTGACCTGCATTTTTTCTTGAGTTGTCATCGCCACTGGTTGTTTTCTTTAGTTGAAGAACAAACTGTTGGCGGATGTCGTCCAACACAGTTTCAGCTTGTACACTACATGACTACATGCATGTCAGCTCCAATTCACATACTGTGGCCAGTCTTAAATGGATGATAAGAACACGGCTAGCTGGTCTTAAAGACTTTTCCAGTGTCACATGAAATTTGGACTCCATGAAGAGAAAAACGGGTTTTTTGACTGAAAAGTTTTGATTTTTTTGACCAAATTGGAATGGAAATAAATATGTGCTTGGTCGGTATGCATCCCTCTGTTTAAGACCGCTTGGAGTCTGGGTGCTGATAAGTACCTTCGCCGACGGCTCGGGTAATTATCAGCACCCAGACTCCAAGCAGTCTTAAACAGAGTGATTAAAACCTCCCAAACACAACCCTAACCCCCTAGTACATGTACTTCCTCAGGACTACCCTGCTAAATCCAACAGAGTCCAACCGGAGTTTCCTGCTCAATCCACTTTGCCTCATATTCAGTTGTCTGCTGAATCCAACAGAGACCAACAATGCGTTATAATGCGGTTCAGTTGCCTGCTGAATCCAACATTTTACATGAGGAATGTACACAAGGGGTTAACTGCTCAATCCAACAGGCTCCATCGGGTATGTGACATAGATGGATCCTGTTGGATTCAGCAGGGTTAGGGGTAATTACACTCCCCATGTGTGTTGGGGGCCCAGGCATGGAAGCGCCAAGCAATGGCTACCAGAACCATGCATCACCATAATTTTGAAATCAGATTGTTGTACAGGAGACAATACCACAAACTTTAAGTCTTATCCCCTGCGTATCAAATTAAATCCACTGAGATACCGAAACTGGCACACAGTATTCTGGAGGTTGCATGTTCGAATCCAACTCGGTCAGTTTTTGTTTTGTTTTCCGGTTTGTATGGTTTTGGCTTAAAAATGAAATAATGCACAATCATATACGGTATCTTGTTTTCACAAGAAATTTGGAGCTTAGCTCCTGCAGACATGCTCTGAGCCAAGCAGAATGCCCCTGGGAATTGACTTTATCGCTTCAGCATCTTATTTTCATTGCGCAGTTCAAATTATGAACATACATGTACATGTACACACTGATTTGTTTTAAATCAACATTTCCTTGTTTATATGGAGACTTCTTGAACACTCATAGGCTAATAGTAGAGGAAATACTATCCATGTAACATGGAACATATTGCATACATGTACATACATGTATATGCGTGCACACACATACGTGTACCAGTACACATGGTACATGCACATGTACCGGGTACATTTAACTGTTTGGTGTTATACATGTACAATAGTATACAATGTATTAATAAACTGGTACCCCCGATCGTCATGCCAATCATTCCTGTGAACATATTCGGAAAACATTTGCCCCCTTCCTGAATGACAGACATATTATGCACATATACTTGATACAGTACATGTACAGTTTGTTGTAGATTTAAAGGCATTCATCTGAGATCGTTTGCTTTTCATGCATTTTTGTTCATTTCCAATAACACCACTCAAAATCCAAAGACGAGTGTTCAAAACCTAACCTGTTGAACATTCAGCTCTGTGTTTATTCCAAATATCAGTCGATTGACTCGATGATAGTACCTAACCTTGTGTAAATATGATAAGTAAATAAACACATGGATGCAGTGTCCGAGATTATGGGTGTGCTGACTAAAAAGGTGTAAGTACAAGTAGAATGTAGGCCTATTGTCCCAGTAGAATGTTAATACTCTTGAATTAATCTCAAGTGCAACTGTCATGTTTCAATTTTTTTTCCTCACAAAAACAACAATGCCTCTTATCAAATCAAAGAGACTTTAACCCCATTAATCACATTTATTTGATGCAGAGTGTGCTCTTGGTATTGTTGAACAAGTACACACAAAAAACACTCGAAATGAAGGGGGATATGTGTCAATTTCAAGTACTCTTCTGATCAATTTACAGATTAACGATCAGACTATGAACAATTATCGAGTAGACACACTGGTTATTATGTACATGTACACATGTACATGTACATGTACATGTACTGGTAGTGCTTACAAGTTACACTTAAGCCCGGTTCATACTTCAAGCAAATGCGAATGCGAAGCGAATTTGACGTCACGAAGCATTCGCTGCGAAATTTGCCTGAGTTGAAATACAATGTACATGTATGTTCAACTTTACTGGTCGCCAGCGATGCAATGCTTGTTGAGGTCACATTCGCGCGTTGGCTTTAACTTTTACGTGTATGAACCAGGCTTCACAGGTACATGTACATGTAAAAGACAATCTCCTAAACACACAGAGCCTTCCAACACCAAATATAGGAAAAGAAGTATTCACTAGATCCAGCGGGGAAGATTTTGGGAGCTTACGACTGAGCATTGTGGTTGTGAACATTAAGCTGAATGTCTTGAAATACGTGTAGTTTATTTAAAATGTGAGCCCCCTCTGTTTGAATTCTGGATTGGCTCTTGAACACAATCTACAGATTAAAGTTCTAAGATGTTGGGAATAGTCGTCAGGCAAAAAATCTGCCAACTGCATCAACCATTCAGCAGGAGAAAGTTACATTTTTGTTTAAAATTGCAAAAACTATAAGATGTATGTACATGTACATGTACATGTAAGCTTAAAGGGAATATACAACATTTGCAAACATCGAAAAATAAAACTACGAAATACCTTACTATGGTCGGCCGACCACCGTTGGAAAAACCTAACTATTTTTCAACTACTGCTCCAACTTTACACTTTTTTCAGTCCAAATTTTGTTTGCTATTGGTTACATGTTCATGAACGGGTACAAGCCAGCTAGACTGGTTCCCTGACCTTACAATTCCCCAATGTATGTAAACTGCTCTGTTTCTTCTTATATGGAGTCAAGGAACCAGACTACTTGAACATTTTTGTTTTTCTTGGTTTTTCCAGCATTTTCGAACACAAAACTTCAAACATGTCAGTGTAACAATATTTGATCTATTATACTAACCCCTCAAATAGTTCATTTCTGAAAATTACAGCAAAAGCCAATGATGTACATACCCTTTAAACAAATACTTTTCAAGAAAATTTCAGCTGAAGGAGTGGTGTGGCAATTACGCACAGTCATAGGGTGGGCTTGAAATCTGTTTTATCAAATTGAATATTGTACCGCTATGTCTGGGAAGTGTCATGCTAAAACACATGATAAAAAGTGACAGGTTTCTAGTGCTGAAAGTTACCCCAAAGGCAGAGTGACAGCAGGTCCTTGGTGCAGATCTGGGTCAAGACTTGTACCACACATTGGACACCTGTAAATTCTTTGAGTTATGAACTAAATACCCTAGGGTACTGAAATCCACACTGTTACTTTCTAACAGTGTGCCAAATATTTTTACGCACATACTTTTAAATTTATTGTTTAGTGTTTGCACAAAAAAATGTAGGTAAAAAGAATTCGAAACTGGTTCTGGATTCAAAACTGGAAACAACGAGCAACATTGGCCCCCCAAAAATTAATCAGTACAGAGATTACCTTTTATCAGATATGGGGATTTATTATGACATTTTTAACACTGGGGTTGTAAATCACAAGTCAATATTGGCAGAGTCTGTGGATTTAGACTGGATCACATGACTAATGAGACACAGTAATGAGACTTAATCCAAATTATCAATGGAATGTTAATGTGCACAATTAGGTTTGTAACGCTGGATGATCTAAAAATTAAATAGGGAAAAACAGCTCTTCAATACTTTGTATAAATTCCAAACACTTTTTAATACCAAGCGTTGTTCACAATGTGTCTTTAGTTTCATTATTGATATTTTTATTATTGTTTTACATTCAAAAGTGTTCCTAACATGAGTACATACTGTATATGATGGGTGTGAAAAAAATATTAAATTATGCAATAGAGGTACAAAATTTCATTAGGGCAATTCCATCATTATGTTATGTCCGTGACAGCTTTTAAAATTCAGGGAATAAATCTGAAAATGTATTTTTCAAATCTTATACATCTGTCATCTAGTAATGGTCAAGGAGATTACAGGCTACGAGTTTTCAATCATTTTCCTAAATCATTGATTTAATAATATCATGGTTAATTGGCTCTGTAACATTACACTTTATTTCATCACAGGAATTGCCTTTGAAATAAATAACATGTTACCATGTACACTGTGTCAATGGCTGTACTTGTGCTGTACAGGGTGAGTAAAAAAAAACGAAACCCAAATGTCGGGATCATTGCTTTAGTGAAGTTCTGCATGTAGCACTTTCAAAATCTAGGATATGAAAGCCCAATTCATAAGCTTTCTTTTTGTACAAGAATCATTTGAATCACTCATGTACTTTTCAAGTTACTGAGTTTTAAACACAACCACCGTTTTAAGGTTCTGTCCACGGATCACAAAAAAGTTCAGTGTTCTTTCAGCAAATCGAAAACGAATCACATAAGGATGTGTGTTAATTGTTTTTGTTTTGCTGATAGAACAATCGCCTTTTGGACAGAGCTTTAAAACGGTGGTTGTGTTTAAACTTGAAAAGTACATACGTGATTTGAATGGTTCTTGTACTAAAAGAAAGCTTATGAATGGGGCTTTCATATCCTAGATTTTCAAAGTGCTACATGCAGAACTTCACTAACACAATGGTCACGACATTTGGGTTTCGTTTTTTTTTTACACTCACCCTGTATGTCATTGAGTGTAGTTTCTTTAATTTTCTTTTTCTGGCCACACGAGCAAAATCAAATTGCATAATGCATGAACGCAAGGGTGTGTTAAAGCCAAGGAGCCAATTATCAAGGAATATCAGGCGAAAAACTCCATTAAACTGTGCAAGCTTTAGATCCCAGATCGATAAGGTGTGTTCACAAAGCTGATGGAAGGATAAATGTAAATCCTGGGGGAAGGAAGCACACTGCACTGTGGGTTTTTATATTTTTGTTTTCTAGACGAAGCCGTAAAGATGGTGAAAGTTACTGGAAAGAACTTAAAGGGGCACTAGGTCCTGAATTCCCAGAAAATTTCATGTTTTGGATTGTTTACTTAGTCTACTTGGGTATTTCAAACATCTGGTTGAAAGGAAACCAACCTTATGGCTAACCGTTCCCGAGAAAAGACAAAAAAACAACCTCTTGTTTACATGGGACACGACGCAGTACAAATACGTTTTTCGTGTCGTTTTCTGAATGTGCGATATACACATTGTGTGTCTCGGGAACAGCGGCGACCAATCACCAATGCAAAAAAAAAGTGGTTTCTTCAACGTCCGCAAAAGGCGAACACTTTGCAAATGAAATCACAACTAGCATCCAAACAGCTTAAATTTATGGTGTCGCAAATTGGACCCCGAAGTTCGTTCTCGCAGGCATAATACAGAAATAACACAAAAACACCCAGGTTTTAAAGGATAGTTGTGTGGATGTTTATATCCTACTTTTAAATGTTATTTCCGATTAACATCATCTCGTTCAAAGCGCGTTTTGTAGCCCAATTGGGCTGTTCCAGGACCCAGTGTCCCTTTAAGCACTGATCATCTGTAGCTCAGTGGGCGGAGCCAAAGAGAACTATCAATTCAAAAGACCAGGATTGAATTTACATGGACGGTACCGGTATTGCAGGATTTTCTGAGCATTTTTCCTTAGAATTTGGGCATCCGAAAGAAAATGAAGGACAAAGTACATTTGCAAGTGTTTTAATTATACATTTAACAATCTTGAACCGGTCACTCAAACGGAAAACCGGAAAACCCTTTAAGTTTAATGGTGTGTGAATGGACTTGCGTGAATGTAGTACGCACATCAGTGGACATGTGCCAACATGCAGTGTCAATGACATATAAATTGATACACATGTAATGTCAACATTGCAAGATTTCCGAAATAACCCCGAGGCCAGACGACATCATTTGTCACGGCAAAGCCTTTGCCGACACTGTTGAAAAGCCTTTGCCAAATTCCACAGAAAGAATTGCTGGATGAAACAGTAAGAAGGATGTAAATTATGTACACGTACCGGGTACATGTACATTGTATACACATACCATGTACAATTCTACATCTTTTGGCTTTTAAACAACTTCAAATTAAGAATCATTTTCTTAATTACCCCCAAACAACTACTTCAACAGAACTTGGATGGATTTTGGACTAGGGGCAAACTAAATGGGGACATGGGTTACCCCCTCCCCCAACCTGTGCCCTCCCCTCCCCTTACAATCTTGGGAAGGTAAATTGACCTTCCTAAATGGCAAAAACGCATTGAATACCCCCTCCAGGAAACGTGTCCCATCCCCTCCTAAAAATTGGACTCCTTTTACGCCAGTGCTGTTTTGGACTGAATAATGAGAACCTCAGTCACCAATTGTTATGTGTACAATGTACCATACATGTACCGGTACATGTACACGTACATGGGATTCAATGTTAAATGTTTCACATCACTTCAATTCAATTCAATATAACATTTATTTATATCCAACAATGAACTTCAAACAAGAGTAAATCCTCCACCCGTGTATGCATGTTTTATCTCAAATAAATTCAGGTGTAATGATACCGGTACATGTAAAAAAAAAAATGCATGCAAAAAAAATGTGTAGTACACTGTATACTTCTAATACCGGTACATTAGAAGCATGCATGCACATTCGAATACGTACATGGATGTACATGTAACTGTACAAATGAAAAATATCTGAAAAAAACAAAATCAGTTGTACAACTGCAGCTAATTATCACATTTCAATAAACAGAAAAACAAGCTCTGTACAGTAATTTGTTCAAAGCCTGGAGCTACAGTGTACACAACATCGTTAGGGTCTGTTCAGTTGGAGAATAAAAACATCTGTCATAATCAGGCAGCGTTTCCTTTCAGTATTCACATGACCTTGACTTCAGACCTACTTTATTTCCTTTTCAGGATTTCACAGTGTCAGAAAATGACCAGATTGATAAGAGAAATCAGGACAATTTTCGTTTGGGTGGAGAGCATGATGGTTCAAAATGCAATTTTAGAATGTTATAAATTTGTTATGTATTGCAGTTTACAGTGAATGCAAATGTACATGTAAACAGGCGTGAAGTGTCTGGTCAAGATTTAAAAAAAAATGAAAACTAGAAATTGTGGTTGTGAACAACCACAGAGCTGTTCCCAATATTGATTATCATTTGTGTTTGTTTGCAACAGGACATAGGGCTTTTCCGCATTTTTTATATTTTTTTCAATAATACCCTGACTATATGCGTGAACAAAAAAATCAATCGCTAGCCGAAATCGCTAAAAAAACGGTCACTGTGGGACAGGATTTCACCACATGTGCTGTGGCGCCGCTGCCATATACTGATATGCAATAACAGGACATAGGGCTTTTCCGCAATTTGATATGTTTTTATCAATATAATGCTGACTATGCGTGAACATAAAAAAATCAAAAAAAGTTAGCCGGAAATCGCTAAAGCGGGTCACTGTGGACGAGATTTCACCTCCATATAGCGGCTGCGCTGACTGATATATATATAATATATGCGTGAAACTAATATAAAAACTGCCCTGGTGATTTTTTCATGAATTTCAAAGGAAAAGGGTCTTTTCATTATAACTTCCGGTCTGATGACGCTATACACCAGCCTCCTCACACACACGTCCTAGATGGGTGGGTCATCATATATATATACCAGGCGATTCCACAAAACGACAAACATCCATCTAAATCAAATTACTTTTTTGAAATGAAAATGTTCATGTTCAACCTGAAGCGCATTTTCAAATAATAAGCCACTTCCTTTTGGCCTTTCGACCGGAAGAAAGGGGGGTCAGATTTCAGGCACACTGAATGAAATAAAGACCTTAAACATGTACTCTACCACTTGCCGGCGAACAATGCGCTGGCGCACGGCACGACGGTTTTTATGCATTTTTTAAATATTAAAAGTTAAAAGTAAAAAAATGCCTATAAAAAAACACCACATCAGATGACGCATCATTGACGTTGCACAATGTTGGTACAAAGTCTATGGGAAAAATTAAATATTCAAAATTCTATAATAAATCACTTGATGACGTCAGCATGACGAAAAGTTTTCACACACACTTCAGATGATAACAGCTAACAATAAAATTTGTCATTGGAATACAGACCTTAGGCACAGGACAGACAAGCATTTCATTTTTGTTATGTTACAAGAAATTTACATTCAACAACTTTGTACACATTGGACACATTTTTAAAACATTGAATGACACTTGAAGCATCGTCATTTAATAAAGTCCTTGTTTCTTACCCAACTGTCTTGCACTTTTTGTCTCACTTGCCAGTTCGCCAACTTTCATGAGAGCGTCAAAATAATCCTTCGCAACTTGTGTGACATCTGCAGAGGGAAAAATGTGTTTCAGTGATATGTTTTAGACTTTAACAAATTATAGGGCCTACGGTACATACGTGTATACTATGAAAATGTTCTATTCATAACTTTTGGCCAATCTGAATGGATTAAGGAACATGGTGTCTGCCTTCTGATCAGAACAGGATTTTAATACAGAACTTATCAAAAGAAATGAAATTCAGCTTTAGGGAGAACCTCTGTCTCCAAAAAACAATGGAAAATAACCAATATTTCAAACTCCAAGCATTATTTACAGCTTTGAATGTTTTTTAATATTCTGTAGCAAAATTTACCCCCCTTAAAAAAAAAATTTAAAAAATCAATATCTCACACTCGATAATGCATGAACGGAATTTACAATTTCCTGATATGAAAGTTACAGATCTTTGTGAAACAGAAATTGGTGGCCCTTTGTGATATGTTAAGCAAACATATCAGTCACTGCAGTGAAAATAAGGATTTTTTTCTTTTGGGGAAAAAAAACCCAGAAAACTTTCATGTCAAACTATTTTTTTTCCTGCTCCTTACATCATGCCTACATGTACTCTCACTGATTTGCAGTAATATTTAAAAAAAACGAACTATTAAATATTAAATGCCTTCATTCATCCTCCTTCTCAGATTACACTACACCCTTTATTGTTCACGCGCAGAGCCAATGAGCCCAATGATGTAATCGCAGAAACACTGCACATGTGTGCAAGGACATTGACTGGGGATCAAAGCAGAAAGCCATATGTTGCAAAAAATGGTCACGCAACCAAAAGTGCGTGTGCATCGGACGATGTACCAACTGACAAAGCCAGGAAATCAATAGTGAAAAATCAAGACATCCTAGGCTGCTATTCCTGATTGGGAAACAATTGTCGTGTTGTTCCTGTGTACTGGTAAATTTACTACACATCTTGCAAAGAGTGAAATAGATGCTTTACGCATGCAATTTTTTTAAACCATTTTACACTACTTAGTACTTAATGTCTTTGTCATCATGTTGTTAACATTAGTCAGGTGGCATATAATCGAAATCGTGACCGGCTGGTCCAAAGCGCCAAACTTGGCAGATAGATTCTTTTAGCCCTAAAGAAATATTTAGAAGGGGTGACACCTGAAATTCTTTTGGGAGGGTGCCTAATTTACATTAGTCGTAAATAGCCTCCATTTTGGTAAAATGAATTTTTTTTTTAAAAAGGGGGGAAAAAGAGCGGTCCGGAAATTGGGCTAAACATTAGGTGAAGGGTTGGCTCACGTAAGGGTCTTGAATAATTTCAAAGAAATCTCCCAACATGCCCAAAATAAGAAGATTATGATTGTTTGAAATAATTATGTCTACGTCAAAATGGGTTTGTTTTGTACAGGTACAGTATGTAGATTGTATATTTGGGGATTTCTTTGAACCTGTTCATGTCCCCCACATTGAAGAATTGGGTGCAAGCATGGAGCTATAAACCACTGGACTCTGGAGTACATGTTCAACACTGCACTGAAGATACAAAAGTCAATTCACTGTTGAAAAATGCACTTGATTAGTTCTTATGCTTTGTATACATGTACCTTACATGCAAATTGTCCATTGTCATTCTAATTTCCTAACAATAAATGTACGAAAGGTTTACTCAGTTTTATTCAAAACGATAATTTCTTTGGTCAGGAAAGTGAAACAGCTACTACAACCTGGTTTTGGTTCGGGTAATGTCATTGGCATGTCTTGGGTCAAGGTGGTTTTTTTTGCATACATATCTTGAAAACATAATTCCATTTGTAAACAATGCTCAACAACTTGAAACTAAAAGTGTGACAATCAAGCATTCTACATTCAGTTTCATTTATTATTTGAATGAATCACTATTTAATGAATTCTGCAACTTACATAGAATTTGGAATTGACAAAATTTCAGTTCCAGTATTTTAGTAAGCGTGCTCAAAAAGCAATAAACGATTCATCAAAAAAGCCCAGCCCTGATTCAATACATCCTACCTTTTCAATCAGAAATTTCATTTTCGAAATATCATCAGATTTTTTCCCCTAGATACTAGTTGTCATAGCAACCCTGAAATAAATTATTTCGCTTCAGTACAGAGTCAGTCTGACTCAACTCGAGCATTATCTTCCAATAGGAAACCGTCACAGATCTACGCATGGATTCTACATTCATCAGTAGAACAAATAATTTCATAATTCAATAACATTTTAATTTCATATCCCTGTAAAAATGGCTGTAAATTTTTTTATTAAGAATGAATGGATACATGTAGTACAAATTAGATATATTAGGCCAAAAAAAAAAAGTCTCCAGTTTCTGGTATCGCCAAACTCACTGGTTTGACTGGAATTCTGCTGCTGCAAATTTTAAACGTGTTTTTAGATGGGGTTATAATCGGGAATAAGATTTATGTGGCCTCTCTGGACTCATATATGCACTAAGTTTAGTCAGGCACCATTTTGCAGGTCATCAGCCGACACTCCATACCAGAAACCGGAGACTTTTTTTTTTTGGCCTTATATTACAACATTATTTATCCGAATGCAGCCAGCCATACTGGTAATTAGCTACGTGTGCAATTCCAGCGTAATGAAAGGAAATGTAATGTCTATGACAGAACCAATTAACCATGATATCTAATTAATGATTCAGAGAAATGGTCCAAAACTCCTAGTCTGCAATCTTCTTCACCATTATCAGCTGACGGATCTATAAGATTTGAAAAAAAAAATTTCCGGTTTATTCAATGAGCTCTCAAAAGCTCCATCATGGACACTGCATAATGCTGTAAATGCCAACGACTGGAACAAATGACAAAATATAATCGGGAGATAGTGAAATCATTGTAGATACATGTAGCTCAGTTGGTGGGGCAAGTTACAGTGTTTCAGATCACTGGTTCAGTTCTAGCCCCCGTCATTCCCCCTCCCTTTAACCTTAACCCTCTAGAGTGTGTTTGTAAAAGGCAATGGATACAAAGTATTGTAGAAACACAGCACTATTTGGGTCATTCCATAAATTTGGGGTCCACTTTTTCTCCTTTGCCTGCTACGGTACATGTACCAGTACATCTGACATCTATGATTGTATAATTCTGATAAACTCTTTAATTTAATGAGGTCATCCTACAAGACTGATCATGAAACTATAGCTACCCAACAAATACAACACTGTTTGAAGTCTGTCATTCTTAATGATACGTGAATTGCAAATTACAAAGTACCAAGGTAACAGAGACAGGCACAAATTATATCACACTTTGGAGTCTAAATTTATACAACACCCCATTTACCCGGAAACAAACCTACCAATTTACACCCAAAAAAATCTGTGCTCAAAGTGAAGATAGGACTGGTACCAAATACCCTGTGAAATTATTCCGCCAAAAATGGTATTGTTTGGAAGAAAATAAACGGTGAAGGTGGTTTTAAAAAGCGTGCCCGTACAAGACCCAAACAAGTGCAAATGTTTTCTCCGTTTTCTAAAAATGTACATTATCTACTGGGCAGAAACTTCAACAGATAAGTTGTTTTCACCCTATGAAAGATGTGAACAATTTTGCTACATGTACAAAATGTACTTCAAAGAAAAAACTGCACTAAACGTAAACGATGCTGTATTAAAAAAAAAAAATAGGGGAATGCAGATAAACACTATAATTTATGGCAACCTGTAAATGTACATGTACACATAAGTATACAGTATTACAATGAACACTCCTTCATTCATAAACTCTGTTTCTACTTGAGATTAAGATAATTTCTTTTATTATCAGTATATATAGTCCACAGGAATAGCCCCCATAAAATATGGGCAGGGAATCCTCCTTGGACAAACAAAACTCTTCAGGAACACGTCAGAACAAAAATCGTTCAGTTACATTCTTGGGAATCCTAGCAGCCTTGGCAAGTAGAGAGCAAGTCGAGGGGATCTTGCCTTAATGTGTTTGGGGAGTAAACATCATCCAGGAATGACTGGACAAATATAAGGAGTTTACGGCCGTCACTAAAACCAACACCGCCGGCTGGTTCTGTCAACTCTCTTACGTGGAGATTGTCGCAATTGGGCATCTGTATTGCCCAATGTTCAGGGCTCTAAAGTATTACAAAGTGAGGAGGCAAAACAAGAAAGGAATAGTGCCTTTTGACCTCAAAACTCAATCAAATTTTATATTTTTATTCTGTATAAGAGACAGTTCCAGAATTTATTTCAGGGTCTGAAATATTTCAGACCAACAGATTCTGTTTCTCAAAATCTCTCATCTTTTACCCAACCACTCGGTTAAGATGACACAGTTAAGAATTGATCTTAAGATCAGAGAAAGATATTACTTAGCCTAGTATTAGACAGAAAAAAAATAGCCTGGAAATATTGAACTAGCACTGAGCTGCTTTATGCAGTGCATCAGTTTGTGTGCAAATATTGAGGCCTCTGAAGAGTATGAAAATGATGCGAGTGTGACCCCATTGTTCGCTTTTTGAAGGGTGATATTTGCAATTCTTGCAACATCTGCAGTAGATTTGTTTTCAATTGCTCTATTCTCTTTCCCAAAAAATAAAGAGGGTATTACAATCCTATTTTACCAGTTGTTCCACGTTTGATATTTGTTCCTTTTAGGGCTGGGCATGTTTCAAAAGTCCCAAAATCATGTCGGACGGAATTTGATAGAACAAAATGTAACAATTTTTGTTTTAGAATACATTAAAATGTTATTCTGATTTCAAACAACACCAAAGATTTTAAGTAATGAAACATAACATTATTTCTAAATTCCACACTTTTGTTTGTCTGTTATTACGAAAAATGTGTACATGTCGGACGGAATCGATAGAAATGAGCCTCCTCAGAATT
Source organism: Patiria pectinifera (assembly GCA_029964075.1). Classification (NCBI taxonomy): domain Eukaryota; kingdom Metazoa; phylum Echinodermata; class Asteroidea; order Valvatida; family Asterinidae; genus Patiria; species Patiria pectinifera. Next base: position 4,541,782 of record CM057146.1, read on the forward strand.
TCAGAAACAAAATCAGATTTTATCAAAACTTGAGGGATAATTTTTTTCTATGTTTTATGTCAAGAAGAGTAACAATCACTACTAATGCTGACATATACATTTTTTCTACAACACTATGTCATATTCAGTTAAGCTCAGCTGAACCCACACCATGTCGGACGGAACAAATCATGTCGGACGGAATCACTATGTTGACCCAAAAACAAAGTTTGAAGAAACTTAATTTTAATGATAGTGGTCTTTAGGTAGTTGACAACTATCACCACCTGGACACTTAAAATAAACAAATAATCAAGCTTCTAACAATTGTGTGAGAAAGATTATTAAAAAATGCTTCATTCCGTCCGACATGATTTTCAGTACATCAGTTTACATCCTCTGTACAAACATGAATAATTGCAATCTTCAGACAGGTTTTTTAGCTGACAAATATTATCCACTTCAGGTCCATGTACAATGTCTTACATTTCCTGACAAAATGCATTCAGAATATTACTACTGGTGGTTTAAAATATATCTAATTTATACAGGAACAATTGCCAATATTTGTGCAATTTTCCAAAGGCCTGATAAAAAGGATTGAAAAATATTTGGGTAAATAACAAAACCCAGCTCTGTAAAAAATTGTTTTCCCATAGAAATTAATGGGCACCCCAAATGTTTTTACTGGCCAAATGCACAAAATACGGACAGAGCCAGCTTGGTTAGATATATTGTTAATAATTGTCGGATTGAACTGTCCCCCTCCCCCAATGAAAGTATGGTACGAGCCAGCCCCCCCCCCTCCCCCCACCTCCAGAGAACAAAAACCCTGTCGACATTTCAGATCTTTTTGCCCCCTGATCCGCCCTGGGGGTGTTTACCGCTAGTGAAGAAAGGCAAATAATGGCAATCATTATATAATATGGGGGGGGGGAGCTACACAGCTTCACCTTGGCACACTTTGTTTTTGTGTGCTCTATCCTTAAATTACATTAGTTCATTTCTCCTTGTTTTTTTTTAATGCGTAATTGTTCCCTAAACTTGCTATTCCGCTCTCTTTCTTTGGCATGGTGCTCTTCTTGATGCATTGATGCTCTGTATGTATACATGTACATGTATGTATGTATGTATAGCATTATACAGCTAATAGCATTTTTTCACTGCTCTGACACATTAGGCCTATACCGATAATTTCCAAATTATTAAGTTCATGTAACACAATAGACATGTTTGGTTTATTAATATTTAGTTACAAAACATTTACATACATGTTATGCCAGTATACACTTGCCAAATTACCTGGATACAGTTTAAATTCCCTCACCTCCGGTACATTCAGCTTACTACGGTATCTCTTAACACAAATATGTAAAAGCCATCATCAGTCCAAAAAGAATAAATGATTGTGATTAATGTACATGTAATTGCTACAGTTTAATTAACAAGTCAGCCTGTTCAACTTTGGCTAAATTTGGATGCATGTCGAATGTAAAGTCCATTTGCGTCCGCCAAATACCATTCCGTCCGACTTGCATGTCGGAGGGAAGAGCTTTATTCACACTATTAAAGCAACTTTTCACTGAGATAAGTATGTAAATTTAATTTTTTTATTCAAAATAGTAAAATTAGGTTAGGGCTGTACAACTAATACCGAATATTTTATCATCAACTGAAAAATATCCGAATAGCATTTTTTTATTCAAATATTTGTAAAATGTGAGTGATTGCCAGGGATGATAAAAAACATATACATGTATCAATTGTGTGGTTTTATTGTTTGCCACACTTTTGTTAAAAGCCCTTATTGTGCCTAATTTGAGAGCTTCTATGAGGAAGATTAGCTCAAATTTCTTCTTTAAATCGGTCCACACTGGTATCAGCCACCACTAACTGCTCTTTATATGATTTTAATAAGCTCTTCGACAATTTTCAACAAATGCAGGTACGTGTAAATAATGCAAATCCTGAAGGACCCGCAGACAGTTCAGGTTGGCGTACGCGCTAAGTTAAAGGGAAATACAACATTTGCAAACATCAAAAAATAAAACTACCAAATCATTTTGAAATACCTTGCTGGACTGTTAGTGAATGACAGTGTAAAGCATCCTGTAAAATCATGGCACCTGGTATACTTGTACTCAATCCAAGGCATCCATTTCTGAAAATTACAGCAAAAGCAAATGATGTATGTATATTCCCTTTAACTTGATTGGTTCATTTCAAAATCAAATAATTGCATTATCGGTCAAATCCAAGTTGGAATAATCGAATACTGAATTACATTTGAAAAAGAACAGCCATAGTTCCTTTTTGTCCCAGTTTACCCATCAGTCCATCATTCCCCATAAATTGAGAAAGGTTTTTGTTCAACAATTTGGTAAGTACAGTACATTTCTCGGTTATTGTCAATGATACCATGGGCCTGTGGGACCGGGCCTGCCACTCCCGGTTCAAAACTAATCAAGGCTCAACAGCTACGGTTTGGCCATTGGTTTAGTAAGCCCAGCAGGACTCTGGCTCACACACAGTGACATCCGCTTCCTTGCACAACACCTTTACTCAGCTTCCTGATGACAAGGGGGGTTTAGTATTACCAGGATGGCAGGATCACTGCACGTAGATCACGTCGATAGAGGCTAGGGGTTTCTAAGTATTGTGACAGTGCAGGGCAATGGCTCAGGGCTTAACACCAACTGCAGGAGCACAAATATTTGTCTATTCACTAAAGTCATCTCTAAATGGTTCCCAGGTGCATTGCATGTATTCTTTAGTCCACCAAATTATCATTTTTGAGAACCTTTTTTGTTGTGGGGGATCCGTAACTGACCAAAATTTTCAAGGGTATCTAGCTGTACACTTCAGTACTTCTTCAGCTTTGTTGAAATAATTGAACACACCTTCAACTTTGAACTTTTCCTTTTTGATGATCATTCAAAGCTCATATTTGTCTTGGTTATACATGTAGTTCCTCCATGGTTTAATGGTTATTGCATTGGGACTGTAGGCCCTATGAACAACACAGCCTCTTCTATTGTCCACAGAGCGGAGTGTCATGGCCTAGCGGTTAAAGCACCGGACTCGTGTTCTGGTTTTCAGAGGCAAGAGTGACGTGGGTTCGAGCCCGCCGGTGGACACTTGTGCTCTTAAGCAAGGCAATTAACCATTATTGCTTTGTCCTTCGGATGGGACGTAAAGCCGTAGGTCCCGTGTGTTGCATAAATGCACGTAAAAGAACCGGTAAACACTTATCGCTAAGAGAAGGGGTTTGCCCTGGTGTTTCTGGCCTCCTATATAAACTCCCACGTGGATTATTTACATGTAGGAGAAGAACCACCCAAGAACCAAGAGCCTGAGGTCCCAATCTCAATACAGTATGAAGAACTGTAAAATACAAGGTTTACTCCAATAGTGTGTGATTTGAGCAGATTTAGGCATCTTTCTCACAATAATGCCCAGTAAGTTGGGATTTAAGGATTTATTTGTCTAAATCCAGGATTTCTATTGTGAGTAAACGTATCACAATGAGCATCCTTCTTTATGAACACTTTAGAATAGGGCACACTCCATACAATGTGAGAAGTACAATGTTCACACTGTGTGTTAAAGCACTGCACTCCACTGTCTCCATAATTTGTAGCCAAAGAACTGGAGACAAAATGTACACTGTATTGTAACGCAATTCACACAATCCATCCCCTGCAATTATTTCTGACATTTCTTGACGAAGTCATTTTCTACGGAAATTTCTTCCCCTAGAGAACCACGTAGGCGTGAACTGCAAGGTGAAACCACTCAAGCACGAAATTCACTGTGTATTCTAAATACCCACAGGACCTGATGCATCTAATAGTGTACCATGGCTGTGTCTAGTGTACTCCTGCTATTAAATGTATCATAAAATGGAAATGGGTAAGATTGGAAATGCCTGTGCATAATTTTAAATATAATGAATAAAACTGATCAGAAAAATTAACCTAGAGCTGTGCTATGCATAGTCTGTTTTATAAGGAATTTTTTTCTAAATATCCCAACAAAATCAAACACGCACTGTGTACAGTAACCAAATGGCACAACACTGGGTTTGACACTATGCCACTTTTTCTCCATGATGTACATGTAACTCTGCTCTACAGAACTACATGTACACAAAAATCAAAGAGCAGTTTGAAATTATAAAGAGCATTTTGAAATTATAAAAAAAATGTCTGTCCATTAGAATATTTGCCTACTGTACCAACACTACCACCTGTGATTAAAGGGAAAATACAACATTTGCAAACATCAAAAAATAAATCTACCAAATCATTTTGAAATACCTTGCTGGACTGTTAGTGAATGACAGTGTAAAGCATCCTGTAAAATCATGGCACCTGGTATACTGTCATTTTGAAGAAAAGTGGTATTTTTGTATCAATTTCCAACGTTGGTCGGCCGACCAGCGTTGGAAAAAAACTGGCTTTGTTTCAAATACTGGCCCCAATTGACCATCGCACTTGTTTGCAATCGATTACACACCTATGAATGGGTACAAGCCAGCTAGACTGGTTCCCTGACCTTACAATTCCCCAATGTATGTAAACTGCTTTGTTTCTTCTTATATGGAGTCAGGGAACCAGACTACAGGAAAATGATTGTTTTTCTTGGTTTTTAGAGCATTTTCGAACCCAAAACCTCAAAAAAGTCAGTGTAACTATATTTGCTATATATTTCCAACCCCCCAATTCCATCCATTTCTGAAAATTACAGCAAAAGCAAATGATGTATATCCCTTTAATGCCAACAAACTTTTACATGACAGACCACATAGACCTTCATGTCGGTACATAGTTTTTTCCCAGCAAATTCCAGGCAGCAACATTTCCTATTTTGTACCAAGCGGCCCAACCCACTGGACCACTTTCTGTTTCCAACAGATAGCGATCAGGACTGGTTGTTAGCAGGAAGTCAGGAAGGACAGAGTGTGTTTTGGAGGAAACAGGCAAAGGCAATGCACATCCTGTCACCAAAATTCCTCGCAGTAATATACAGAGAGATACAAATGTAAAATGCACACCGATTTGCCACTCACTAAACTCATAGGCCTACTGGCATCTGGACCATGAAAATACAAGCTATTTGATGCATAGACACGCACAATGTCCGTGGACTTGAATAATTTGTGGGGTTTATGTTTTTTGTGCCTCTTATCAGCCAATGCAGTGGAATTCTGCGTTTCATGGTTATCTTGCAAAGCCAGATTGCCGGAGCAGTTTCAGATTTCACTTTGTTGGGCCTTTCCAAACAAAGGTTTGGTTTCTGGGTTGTTTTGGTAAAACATGGAATTCAGATACAAAAGCATATTTTTCGAAAAAAAAACCATCTTCTTTTTACAAATTACATGTTAAATGATAAAAGCCACAAATTCTGGGCTTTTCAGTAACTTTCACACATTCAAACTGTTTTAGTAGCTCAGAATGTGCAGTGTTGTTAAAGAACTTCACATCAAACTTGTTGTTTTACATCAGAACTGCACTGGAACCAAATATTAACCCTTTTGCTGTTCAGTCACAGACAGTCAAAATTCACTTCCACTTCCCCTGCTATACTTTGAACAAAGGCTAGTCACCATATGTCAAGCAAAACTGTGACTAGTCAAACTCAGTCAACAGACAAAGCAGGCAAGTTGTGGTCACAGCTGTTTTACCACTCATCCCGAGTCGAAGCATATTATAGCACAGCTTAAACAGTCCCAGCCAGTCAATCCTACAGGTAATTATGTACTGTAGGCTGGGAATTCTTACAAGTAAAGTCACTCGTTTGATTTTGACTGAAAGGACTACTTGGCACAGAATATGCAGGCATGACCACAACTGCATGAGAAACACCATTTCATATTTTAATGACTAGGAAAAGTAAATTATCACTAAGGCCGAGTAAAAAAAAAAAATAGTTTCTCGTCCGGGGTTTTTGAAAAAAGGGAGGAAGCGGGGCTTTTTATTTATTTTTTTTTCAAGATGACCGCCTTTTCAAAATTTCCTGCAACCGTTGGTGTTTCACTGTTCAAAGACACTTTTAAAGATTAAAGACAAGTTGGACAAGAGAACTGAACATATTTACAGCGTCATTTAGAGTTGTATTGGTATTGGTATTTATTTTCCGATGAATTTGTAGACTTTTTCGGTGTCTTTCTTCTACATTTTTCAAAAATAAAAAATAATAAAAAAATCCAGGCGGCCTCCAAAAAGGAAGCGGGTGGGGACGAGAAACTTGTTTTTTTTTTTATTCGCCTAACAGGTATCAAACATGCCTGGGAATAAGTATCTTATCAAAAACTGCAAACAATGAAATGCACTTGACCTGTACAATTTAATTAAACAAATATTTCAATATTATCAATGTTATTGACAGATGAAGATAAACACATTTTAGTGTGAAGTTGTACATACTTTGTGAGACTTTCTCATATGCTCTGCCAAGTGTGATCAGGTTCCGTATCTCCGGGTTAAATCCCTCAATTGTGTGCTGCATTAAAAGAGGGGGGGAAATAATTTTTTTTAAAGAATTTAAATAAAAGTGTCTCTCATTTCTGCAAGACAAACTTTAAATAATGCAATCCTGTAAACTACATCAGTTGGAATGTATTGCGTTTAGTAAACATAAAATCTTTGAAAGGAAAATATTTGTTTTTTTAGTTATTAGTTTTTTGGGTTTGTTTGTAATTTTTTTGGCATTTTTAGGCCCTAGGCCTAAACATTTTTTTTTTGTTATCTGATCTGAATAGGTAAGAAGGGAATAGAATATTTTTGGAGATGTTTCCTAAAAACGAAATAAAAAATAAACAAACATCTCACAGTGTGCTCTTAGTCTTAATTCTATTTCTAAAATAGGATAAATAATGAATGCATAAAAGATCGAACCAGTCCAAGCAATACTTGTCACTTTAAATGCATAACACAAACATCCCCCCCCCCCCAAAAAAATGGAAAAACTAGAAACAAAAAGTAGGCCTATGTGGCGTCAGGATGCAACGTTCTTTCCGAAAATTGATTAAACAATGCAATGTATCTCCTGTACATGTAATTCCTACATTCGCAGGAATTAATACACCGCGTTGCAACGCGAACTCGTGTACCTGCAAGTCTGAGACATTTGCCCGCTAGGCTATCGTCTCCGTTCACGCCAGATCAGAGGCGGGCCGCTAAATATTCCCTCAAAAAAATATTTTCCGGGCCTTACTTTCTCTCAAGAAAGAATACAAAACTCACCTTGTAGACATTTTCAGTCATGCGATGAAGCTGCTCGCCGGCAGACATCGTCATCTTGCTCAAAATTGCCGCAATTCAGACGGGGAGAAAGGGAAGATATCTCTGAAAGAAAAAGACACAGCAAAACGATTGTGCGTGTGCACTCAACGTGTGCAGTGAAAGCAAATGACGGTACCGCGGTACGGTATATGTATATATGCGGTGTGTCAATCATTTTCCTGCTCATTTACATGTAAGGGTCAAAAGTCACCGCAAAGGTCAAAAGTCAAGCTACATATGAAATAGTCTGGTGCTCTGTTTCAGGACGAGTTCAATGCTTGCCGAAAAAGGAGGTGAATTAGGATGTCAGACAAAACAAAATGGCGTCCTCCAGTCTGCAAGAAAATCAAACTTTTCGGGACAGAGTCCACGAAAATAAAGAGGTTGCAAAAACCACTGGTGATATTTATAAAAAGAAGTACGCAACATTGAAACGCAAGTGTGAGAGTATCCAATTGGTGAGTGGTAATGGCGTAGAAATTCTTTAAATGTTGTAGAATTGTGTATATTGTTGTTACTGCACAGATTTTCCCTTAACCAGTTGTGGTATTTGAGTAATTGTCAAATAGAACAAAAACAACTTTTGGTTTTAATCGATATTGGAAAAAATGTTGCAACCTGACGCCACTTCTGCGATTGTGTCCAAAGTTTATGGCGAGTCAATAAAATGTTCTAAGTATTTCCTGTTAAACAAAATTGGAAATATTTCTCAGTCCCAGATTCACGTCATACATGTCATATCATCATTTTTGCAATGACTGACCTTCATCATGTTCATTGAGATGATATATGAAGAAAAAGTGGCATCAGGTTGCAACATTCTTTCCTCGATTTGATCGGCAAGTGAAGCAAACCAAAAGATATATGATAATGCAAGCTAGTCATGCTAGTAAAGCTTCGTCACTTTTATGTCATTGACATTGGCCATTAAATTATTGGCTGTCCATGTTGACTTGATGTTCATTTCATTTTTAAATAAACTTATGCCGAGGCCCTATTTTATATATGTCAAATTAAAAAAAAAAAGAAATCCTCAGATTCCCTAATAACACAAAGTGCTATGATCAATTCAGTATTTCCTCTCTCCAGTAAACTGTAAATATTAACACAGTCACTAAAAATAATATCTAACTTTATACACGTAGGCCTATGCAGCTTGAACTTTTTATCTGCTTATTTTAACTTAGGACAATGAAAAGTGTTTGAACAGACTGTATTATGTGAAGAAGGCAGTCCGGAAGATGTCGAGAGAAAGGAGGTAAACTTAAACATATTTAACTTTGAGGCCTGTGGTTATTTCCGTGTTCCCATCAATGTATTTATATATATTTTGTATTTGTTTGTTTGTTTGGGTTGGTTTTTTGTTTGTGAAGGGGGTCCATGAACATTGGAATTATAAGTTTGAGAAGAGTATTCTTGATCTTGCTTTACAGGTTCCTGATGACTAAGCTGAATAAATATGGAGATGACTTCAAGAATGCAACTCTTCCATTACCAATAGAGGTGTGTTAGACAGCCATCTCAACATAGAATTAATACATGCCTACTGAACTGGAGTGGTATTTAACAAACCAACTGTAGTTGGGACTATCCTAACAACGGTCAGAACTATCCCAACTGCAGTTGGGACTGTCCCACTGTCCCAACTATAGTTTGGTCTATTAGTATTAAAGGTATAGTCCATCATTTGTTATTTGTGCACTTTGTTCGTTTGAAGCAACAAAAGTGCTCAAAATCTGAAGAAGGGTGCTGAACAACTAACCTGTTGAAATTTCAGCTCAGCTTCAGCTGTATATTTCGAGAAAAACAACGTTCTAGGATCTCGATTTCAAATCAAAAGTTGCTGAATCTTGTTTTGAATTGGACCTGAATTCAGCGTCCGAGACACGTTCTCACTGAGCCGATTGCAGCTACGCGATGTCGCGCACCGATCCGACAAATTATAGCAACCACGTGTGCGTCGTGTCAGTGCTTACGCGCTTCGCCGAATAAACAAACAAACTATTAACGGAAACTTCCAACAGTGCTTCTTAAGACGCACCGTTGGAAAGGCCTTCTTTCGTTGATTTCTTCAAAATGACAGCTTACCAGAAAGAATAATTTCACAGTGAGTTTAGTCCATTACTATCTTTCAACCAAGTATGTTTTTCAACAATATTTATGCCAGTTACTTTTTGGATAGCTGCATATGATGGACTCTGGCTTTAACCCCCCTAGTATTTAACCTTAAAAAAAAATTGCAGTATACTTTCTAAGAATCATCATGGTACTGTGCAGACTTCCCAAAATCTGGAGGATTTAGAAGTGTTACACTTCAAGTGTCCTGGAAATTAGATTTAAAATGAGGAGGCCTAGTATAGCTCTGCGTCATGTCCTTTCTATTACCCAAAATCCTGCAAAATCCTCCAAAATTTTGCAACTCCGCCTAAATTTTTCAAAATTGTCAGACAGTCCTGCCTCAAAATGCATTCATCCTCAATCCTCCAAAATCCTCCTCATCCCAAAACTTTGCACTCGTGTTTAAATGAAGGATAACCAACGCCAAATCCTTCAAAATCATCAGACAGTCCTGCCTCAAAATGCATTCATCCTCAATCCTCCAAAATCCTCTTGTGCTTCAATCACCATTCATCCTCAATCCTCCAAAATCCTCATGTGCTTCAATCACAATTCATCATCAATCCTCCAGAATCCTCATTTGATTCAATCACCATTCATCCTCAATCCTCTAGAATCCTCCAAAACCGCCAGGAGGATTTTGGAGGAGTGAGGTGGGTTAGGGTTAAGACTCTTATTCAGTTCATAAGTCTCTACATTGATCCCATACTGTGCAGGATGACTCTATGTTGCATCTCATGAGCGTCAGCAACCCCATCGCACCCAAGTTCCCGGCCTCCCGTGGGCTGGCCGGCCTGGTGTCCAAATCCAAGCGCAAGGCGTCCACGGGGAGACGTCCCGGCAGGCCCCGACTGATCTCAGAGATGACTTCGCGCGATGATATGACGCGGCCGGTGGGACGCGGGGGGAAAAGGAAGAGGATGGCCTCGCAGAGCAAGCAGGAGAAAGAAAAAGGTGAACATTGGTTCTTTGTCTCTGGTCAGGCACCACATTTCCAGCATTTCTGTAAGCCATGAATCTTCCTATAAGTATAGACAGTATTTCATTAGGAAAATTAACTAGGTTCACCTTTAAATGGCATTATTTTGTCTTTAAAATAACGCTGTACTGGTACTATACTAAATGAGCTATCCAAATTAAGGTCAGGAGAGACAATCTTCCTTATATTCTGAAACCCTGGACATTCTGAGTGATAGTTGACAAAACATTGGAAAACATATAAAGTTTTGGGGGAAAAAAGGGGCATCTGTCAATATGAAAAAAGCTTTGTTACAAAGGTGCATCTCATCAATCAGACACACCGGCTTGGAGCTTTTTGCGTAAGTTATTGCATACAGTATCCATGATTTCTGTAGCTCCTGTGAGACTCGAGAATGCTGAGGGAACATTACTATTAAACTGTTACATGTTGTAATGTTGCTGCTTATTTCCAAGATCCCCTAGCACCCAAGAAGCCAGCCAACGCCTTCCTGATGTTCTGCCAGACCAAGCGACAAGAGGAGTCCTCGTCCAAGGACCAGGACGGAGCAGGAAGCGACGTGAGCCACCAGGAACTGACGCGCCAACTAGCCAAGGAATGGAACTATCTAGGTGCTGGTGCGAAAGAGGTAAGGTCTCTGGACTCTTCAATACCCTAAGTATCCTTGCTTGAGACCAATACATCTGAGCATAACGGCATGGTTTCATTGGTAAAAGTACTGTTTTGTGTTGTATAGAAACTGATTGGTTTTTTTTACAAGATGTAAGGACTTTAAAGCACATAATCTACAGTAGAGCACCTTTATAACAAGATCCTTGGGACTTAACAATTACCTTGTTACAACAGGTACCTTGTATTATCAGTAATGGAAAACAAAGACTTGAGACCTAAAATTGTCCTTGTTATAAGCAGGATATTGTATTAACAATGCTCTTTTTATCAGGGTTTGACTGTATATGTGGAAGTTCTTACAAAAGTAAATACGGTCAGACTTTATTTAAATTTTTTTTATTATAAGCCAATAGGATTGGAACCTACCTAGGGTGCTTTCCTATGGTGCTCAGTGGACCATGGGCCCCACTGGCTCCATAGAAAAGTGCACATGTAAACAAAGTGTGACGTTATTAGTACAGAGGCTTATTCTTACTAAAAAAAAATCACACTTGAATTTTTAAATGACCTGCATGTGCCATTTGGACAACCCCACACATGAAAAAGATTACCATTTTATGTACATTTCAATCTCTGTGTGCAGTTCTAACAACATTATGTTGTGATGCCCGGCTAACTACTTACTTGTTTTCAACATCTTTCAAAACTGGTTACCCACTTTCACGTTTGGCCTTTCAGACGTACTACACCATGTACGAGCGGGACAAGGACCGGTACCACAAGGAAATGAAAGAGTACATCAAGTCCAACAACCTGGAGCCTCTCCCCGTGACAAACCCCATGCCACAACCCCCGACAGTCACCGTGACAGTCACGAGGACAGAACCAGTCTCAAATGTCCAATTCATGTCCAGCGAGTTACCCTCCATCGTCAAAAGCGAGCCCAATCTGGACATCCAATTCCCCCCCTCGTCAGCCAGCGCACCGAGTGCAGTCACCACGCCAGTAATCACCACCGTCCCGAAACCAGAAACTTTGATGCCAATTAAACAGGAAGCAAAGGTGGAAACTTTAATGAGTCTTGAATGCAGGACTCCAAAACTGAAAAGTTGTTTACAGCCCAAATCGCCAGTGGAAGGGGATGATCCTTACCATTTTGATGACGACTGAATGTACAGCAGTTGATTTAATTTTTTTAACGTCAAACGGCCAATACTCTAGACCAAAAAATGTCTGAAAATATTATAGTAAATCAGAATTGCCAAGTTAGGGTCCACTCATTGATGGGTTTAAAAGTAAAATACGACTGTGCCAATTTCAGGCATTCTGCTCCAATGCCAGGGCCTCAGGTTGGAGCATTTGTACATTTATATTCATAAATACAGTAACATTGCGCAGAGGTTCGTTTTTCACCTTTCGCTGCTGTGACATGGGTTCGATGCCTGCCCGAACCACATGTGGATTGGGTTTTCAGTCCCTACTGTACCTGATTCCGTGGGTTTACCCCAGAATATTCTTCTGGGGTTTTTCTTCTGGGGTTTTCCTGGGTTTTTTTAAGTGAAAAGTTTCATTGTCTTCACTCTACAGGTTTCTTCAGGCTTGCGAGCTACAGTGCCTAGGGCACCTTTGAGAAATCCTTGGTTTCATTGTCAAAAATAAATCATAACAAAAATAATGTTATTTTTCAGGCTCTCTACTTGTATTTCTTATTTTTGAGATATCAATTCCGAGTTTTTGTAATTTCTTCAATTTTTTCCCCCAGTTGTCCTTGATTGAAGTAATTTATCCAAAATATTTAATTTTCAGAACTCAGTTTTGTCAACAAATTGGGCACTCCTTGATAGCCTGAAATCATCCCAGTAGTGACAAAATATGTTAACTTAATTTCAAACCAGAAATAAACTTGGGTTAACTTTAAGTCGTTTGGTCCGAAGATAAACCAAAAATCTTGTTTACAAAACAAAAGACCGAATGTCCTCTCAACTTCTTTTACTATAGACTTCAAATTTATTATTCAATTGCCAATAATTACATTACAGTTTTACCTTTTATTTTGTACAAATTCTTTCGGGGACAACCTCCTTAAAGTCATAATTCTCTCTGGAAAAATTAAAAACCATGTTATAAATGTTGATCTCAAGCAGCTGTTGATTGCACTTTTTGCTGATATTAACTCAAGCAATTCATATAAAAAATTTCAAAAATTGTATTTTGTTTATGGATTGCTCAAAGTAAATCAACAAATTCTCCTAAGGAAGTCACAAGTCAACTTAAAGAAATTACTTTATACCATTCTGAGTGTTATATTTGTTTGATCCTTTTGCTATTTCAATTGTCAAATTCCTTCATGAATCCATTTATTTGTACAGAATGCTATAACTTGCTATATGACTTTTAATATGGCCTGAAGTTAAACACTACAAAAGATAGCTCAGAATCTGCTTTAGTATACAAGCAATCAAATGTTTTTTTTTCCCCCACAAAGTTTAGCTGCTTATCGAAATTTCCAAACATGATTTTTTAAAACCACAAACTTTGCCAGTGCATTTTAGATCTTCCATAAAAGGTTGTTCCATTAGTTCTTGGAGACCAATTCCACACCAAAATTACAATTTTTCCTTCACATTTTGGGTTTGAAACTGTTTTTGTCTTCCCGCAATTTGGCCATGGTCTCAATTGGGTCCGACGTCCCTGTGTACTTCTGAATAGTGGGCTCTCTGCAATTAAACAACACAATTTCAATTGGAGTTCTTTCTGCTGTTAAATTTTTTTTGGGGGGGGGGGAGGGGTTTCAACAGGATTTCCCTTGCAAGGAGTTGAAAGCGAAGTTGTTAAGTACTGTCGTTGAGGTCAAATGCGATGATGCGATCAAGCTAAATTAGTCGTTTGTCAACCCTGGTCATTTTTTTTTACAGGTTTAAAAAAAAAAAGCACAATCTCAGCATTACTGCTGTGAAAACCGCATGCTGGTACCATCTTTAGTTCAAAAATTATGGAAGTCGGAACACCAAGAGATGTGATGAAGTGATGTGATGAAGTGGTCCTATTTTGGCCTGAATCTCCAAATGAAAGTTCCCGACAAACGACTCATTTAGCTTGATCGCATCACAAATGTTGGCAGCACACTGTACAGATCTCTCTTAAATGACTTCACTACCTACAGATTATCACATGCATCGGCATTGTGGGAGTCACATTTTCTTGACGTGCATCTGCTGCGCCATATTTCAAAGAAATTTCAAGCAACATGCGCACCTGATGGTGTATAAGCAGTTGTAATTTTCCTATGAAGATGGCCGTCTACGAGAGGGTCTACTGAGGGTCCCAGGAATCAAGGTCATAATCACAAGGATGGATCGCTTACCTGACCCTCATGAAGGGGTTGTATTTCTTCTCATCTCCGATACTGGAAGGCACGGTGGGTACTTGCTTGGCTCGCTGTGCCTGAAACGAGAGACATGTGGACTCCTGGGTCAATAAGGTTGGAGAGTTTATGTGCAGGTGTATACTCTGAACAGGTGCGTCGCAAGCCCGGGGGGCGGGGACATAGGATCAACTAAGGGGGCCCACTACTACAAAAATACACATGTATGGCTTTTGCCATTGGGAGGGGGGGGGGGCAATTGCTCGCCAAGGGGGTCCGGCCCCACCCCACCTCCCTTGGTGACGGGTGTGACTCTGAAGCAAAATCAATCAAGTAACATATGTCGGCAATTGATTGACTTGGTGATGTGCCTCTGCCATGCCTGTGAACCAATAATGAAGATGAACTTCTCTAAATCAAACTATGATCGATGAACTTAATTGACCTTTCGCGGTAGAATCACATTAGAATCGTGTCAACGCAAATATTGCCCAATTACATGATATACGAATGGACGCGGAACGCGCAAAATCTGAGACAAACAAAACTTAGTGTACAAAAACTCCATAGGGTTGTCTAAGGGGCCTGGCTGACTCGCAAACGGCGACATGTCAATTGTCCTGGCTCCTTGCCATATGCATGTACATGTATTGCAAACTATGTTACAATCTAGTAACATGATTCAACCATAGAGCAAGGACCCAAGGAGTTCGTACTCCAAGATTTCAAAAGTAAAATGATGGTCGCCGCGCTCGAAAGCTACAATAGAAAGCACCTGGCGCCAGCTTGCTCAGTTGCTCACTAGCATGGCTTCAGACAGTACCATGGTAAATACGCATGCGCAGTTGTCATACATCGCTAAAAATGAATGATTTTGAAGTGTTTGTTCGGAGTTGGCTAATACTATACAATGTGGGTCAACATCGCTGAAACAATCAATTCATGAAGAATAAATGCTCTGTACCTTTTTATGTGAAAAAACTTGAAATTTTTTCAAAAACACATTTCATCAATGATATATTGCCAATTAAAATGTCTGAAAATACATGAAAACTTATCTGAAAGAAATCCAATTTATCTCTAAATTACACGACAGATAACGCTTTAAGCACAACAAACAACCATTGCTAACTTTGAGTTCATAACTCACACCACAACAGTTGTAAGTTGTAAAAACCTATCTTGTCGTAAATATATTTTTCAAAAAAGAGCAGCTGACGTGACATGACTGCAGCATATAGGTATAGGGTTGTTGTTTACACCAAAACGATCATCGTGTCATCATCGTTCAAGGCCGCTGGCATTCATGCTGTAGCTATAGACATTCCCGAGGGATTGGTATGTTAATGGTCAAAATGTAAATCGCCCAAGAGTTCTGACTCCTTGGGTCCTTGCTCTATGATTCAACCAACCTTGGTGGGCAGGTCCTGAGTATTCAAACTAATACAACCATCATTCAATAGCATGTATTTGACCACAGTAATTAAGTTCATTTATGGCTGTGGTCCAATGGTTGCGGTGTTCGACTCGCATGCCGTGGTAAGTGGGTTCAAACCCCGACGGGGAACATGGTGTTGTGTTCTTGGGCAAGACACTTTTATAACAATTGCCTCTCTCCACCCAGGAGTATAAATGGGTACCTGTGAAGGTAGAGTCGGAGACCAGAATGCGCTGATCTGAAGCTGCTGCAGAAAAATGGTCTCGTTCCTGATGAACTGGGATAATAATTGTGAAGCGCTTTGAGACCTTTGGTATAAAGTGCTATATAAGCACCACATTGTTATTATTATTAATGCTTTCTTGAAAAAAATCTACAAACTACAAAACCAGAACATTTCAGCCGTCATGTTTTGATGGGGTGGTTTTTTTCGGGGGGTCACCTAAAAAAAAAAGTTAAAGTCTTAGACAATCCAAAGTCAGTTCTAAGCAAGAGGAAAGCTTTACCTGCGCCCATTCCATCTTCTTTTGCAAGTCCACGTTCTCAGGTTCAACGGTCAGTGCATACCTTAGACTGCTCACTGAATATTCATGACCACAGTAAACTTTCTGGGAAAAAACAAACAATTAGAACAGAAATGGTGACAGAGATAACACATACACTCACATTTGCTATGAAATCCTAACTGCCCTGAGTCCTTCAAAATCCTCTTTGCCAAAGTGGAGGGATTTGGAGGATTGAGGTTACATGGCAAAAGTGTGTTACTGATTTTGTTGGATGCACTTTGTCAAGGTCTTGGGCCGGACTGTGTTGTTTTTTTCTCAGCCATGCATAAATATATGCCTGGGTTATGCTTGAAATCCTCTGTACTGCTCCAGGATGTTACTGGCCAAGCCTAAACTTATTGACAGTCACTGCCGCAGGATTTTGCAGGATTCAGGCAGTGGTCACCCCTCCACGGACCATATTCAAGAATTAATGGTGGAATTTACAGGATTGAGGCTATATGCTATTTTTCCATGAGACCAATTGGAGGATTTTGCAGGATTGAGGCTACATCCTAGCAGAAAGGCCTAGGGAGTTAGGGTTTTAAAAGAACCATTTTAAGGTTGATGGAATACTTACAAATTGGAAAATTTGTTGGACCCTATACAAAAATGCCCAGTCCTAATTCTTGTTCATTGATCAGAATTTAATACTATGGACTTTGAAACATCACTACTGCCATCAAATAATTTAAATAATTTTACAGTGAGCTTTTTCGTTCTCAACACCAATTAAATGTTAAAACACACTGGGGTGGGGTGGGGTGGGGGATGTGGGTGGGGCCAACTCACCGTTTCAGGGGGGAGTTGCCCAAGTTCCTCAATGAGTGCCTTGTACATCTGGTCTGCCGTTCCCTCAAAGAACTTGCCGCAAGCTGCTATGAAGAGTGTGTCTCCTGCACAAAACAACATAGGATTAAACCGTGCAGATACTGCAGCCAATATCAAGGAGGACGTTTGGAGGACGTTTACGGTGACACCGAGCGATAATCTCTTTCTTGAGAGATACCTGGCTTGAAAGTGAAGATAGGGCTGGTCCAATAGACCCTGTGATCATATTTCTCCAGAAAAGGTTACGATTGAAAGAAAAAAAATTACCAAATGTTATGTGGTTTGTGAAAATGTGCCCGCTGGCATACTTTTTTGTACATCCGTTAAAAATGGTATCAAGCTTATACAGGACCATAACAAAATCCCATATAGTTTCTCTGTTTTAAAGCAGCCACTGCTCCAAATCTTCATAATCACATCTACTTTCGGCAGGTTTTGCGGTAAAGACTCAATTACATCAAAATACTGGGGTTAGCATCATCGATACAATGTATATGAATATCACTCAATTATTCGATATTATTTTGATATCAATATGCCCATAGCAATTTTTTCATCATATCGAAATACTGAAATTTTCGATAATGAAGAATGATATCGAAAATGCGTCAGATCATCGTCAAAATCAATCTCCGTTTGTGCTTTCACTTTGTGTTTAACGTTTGCCGTAATAAAGCTCGGCGGCAACTTGTGTTTGTGACTCAAAATAAAAACATCGCGAAATACCAAACGGCGTCGCTTTGTGCTCTGCGTTCGCTGGAATTCGCGGTCTCCTCCAATGTAAAAGCTCAAAAGAAACCGCCCGTTCTGGACAAACTCTCAGTGCTGAGATTTGTTTTAAAAGTTAGAGCAATATGCTCCAGAGAAAGCTGTGGAAAATTGGGACTTAACTTAGATTACTGTTTTGGGGTGGTTTTTTTTAAGAAAGTGTCTCTTTATGGTTTTTAACTTTTTCTTGGGATAATTGATACATTCTCGATGTTGGACTTCCGATATATCGAATATTTAAAATTCTGATATCGCCGGTGCGTAATCTTGGGGTGGATTTTTATTGGATCAGGGTAGCTACATCCCTGCAAAAGTCTGCTGGGATCTGTCCTGAATCCTCCAAAATCCCACACTGAGCAGGAGCTCAAAGGCACATTGTATGGTACTACAACATTTTTGATGCATCAAGCCCAATATAAAGCAATAGTGGCTGGACTGCACCTTCCTCAATCCTACAAAATCATACAAAACCCAATGATGGATTCAATAGGATCTCGGAGGGTAAGGGAAAAATAACATTGTGCATTGTAATACAACGTTTCTGAGACATCAAAACCAATGTAAAGCAATAGTGGCTGGACCGAACCTTTCTCAGAATCCTACAAAATCATACAAAACCCAATGATGGATTTAGAAGGATCTTGGAGGGTTAGGGAAAATAACTCACATACTCACCTGTAAACACTGTTGGATCCGTGCCATCCGGTCCCGTGACGAAGTAGCATATGTGACCCGTGGTGTGACATGGTGTGAACATACAGCGGACGTCGAGCGAACCAATCTGGGATGGTCAAATATAGAATATGAATGAGGTATCGTCGTTATCATCACTGCACCTGGTTTGGCTAGCGCTTCAAAGATTTACAACGATTAATCAATTTTGCTTGGGATTATTCCAAATCAAATAGCAGAGTCATTGTAATTTTACGAGTGGCAAAAAAGGAGAAGTGGCTGGGTTCTACATTACTTCCTCAATCCTGCAAAATCTTTTTAAAAAAACACCGGTGGACTTTGAATATCCAGGATTTGTAGGGCAGTGGCTGAGGTGCTGAAGTCCAGAATGTTTATAAGGGGTTAGCTAAGTGTTTGAAGTCCACTGATGAAGACCAAAGGGTTTAAAAGCAGAGTACGTCATTTGTAATTTGTGCATTTTTTTGGTTGAAGCAACAAAAGTGCTCAAAATCTAAAGAAGGGTGATGAACAACTAACCTGGTGAAGTTTGATTTCAGTGACTGGTGTATACTCCAAGGAAACAATATTCTAGGAGCTCGATTTCAAATCAAAAATTACTGAGTCATGTTTTGAATTGCGCCCGAATTCAGCATCTCATTCAGATGATTGCAGGTACGCGATGTCGCGCACTGAACCAACAAATTATAGCAACCGTGTGCGCATGTGCGTCGTGTCAACGCTTTTGCGCTTCGCCAAATTAAAAACAAACTTCTAAAGGAAATTTCCAAAAATGCGTCTTTAGACACATCTTTGGAAATGGCCTTCTTTTAGTGTTTTCTTCAAAATGACAGCTTGCCAGAAAGAATAATTTCACTGGGAGTTTAGTCCCATTACTATCTTTAAACCTGGCATGCTTTTCAACAATAATTTTGTCGGTTACTTTTCGGCCATGCATGGATGGCTCTTAATCATATCGCATGCTCACACCAGTTCATGTGGGTATTGCCCAAAGTACGACTAATTTTATTCTGATAATTTTAGGAAGCTTACCGTCAACTTGTCATCATGTTTGACCTTTTTATTGAGAGCTCCTATCCTGTCATCTCCGCCACACACTGTCAGCCCACTGACCAGCTTGACTAGTTCTTCATTACCGCCAGCATGGTCGCTGAAAGGATACGCAGCAAAACCATTGGATTTTGCTCAGATTGTGCACGTTTGTGTTTTACAGAGCCTTTAAAACAGTGTAATAGTACTCATACTTGTGATTGAGCACATAATTTTATTTTATCCATATATGTACTCATACTCGTGAGAATGTGCCAGTATTGTAGTCGGGTCACTTGAATCAAGGCCAACTCCGAGTCTCAAGTCTGAGTCTGAGTCTCGAGTGACTTGGGTCAAGTCCGAGTCCGAGTCACAGGTTATTTAGTTCAAGTCCGAGTCACAAGATGTGAGTCACAAGTGCATGGACATGGACGCAAATATGTGTAAGCGATACTTAAAGCCAGAGTCCATCATTTGCAGCTATCCAAAAAGTAACTGGCGTAATTATTGGTGAAAAACATACTTGGTTGAAAGATAGTAATAAGGGGACTAAACTCCCCGTGAAATAATTCTTTCTGGCAAGCCGTCATTCTTAAGAAATCAACGAAAGAAGGCCTTTCCAACGGTGCGTCTTAAGAAGCACCGTTGGAAATTTCCGTTAGTAGCTTGTTATTTTATTCGGCGAAGCGCACGCAAAGCGTTGACACGACGCACACGCGCACATGGTTGCTATAATTCGTCGGATCAGTGCGCGACATCGCGTAGCTGCAATCGGTTCAGTGAGAACGTGTCTCAGACGCTGAATTAAGGCCAGATTCAAAACATGATTCAGCAACTTTTGATTTGAAATTGAGATCCTAGAATGCTATTTTCTCAAAATATACAGCTGAAGCTGAGCTGAAACTTCATCAGGTCAGTTGTTCAGCACCCTTCTTTAGATTTTGAGCACTTTTGTTGCTTCAAACGTACAAAATGCGGAAATTACAAATGATGGACTATACCTAGTGATGCATTGTTGTGAGAAATAGGGAGGGGGGCGCATATTTTATAACAAACATTATTATTTGCAACACCACCTGGAGAGTGGTGCAGTACAGTTTGTGTGTGATGTTGCTTTAACTTTACTTTTGGGGGGGAAAAAACATCGGAATTATGCCCTCTGAAATGTAATTTCTTGGTAATAAAATACGTGACTTGCGAGTCACAAGTCATTAGTGTCATGTCTGAGTCCTCCTCTTTTGCTGAAGTGACTTGAGTCAAGTCTGAGTCACAGAAGTTGTGACTTGAGACAGACTCGGGTCCTACAGACTGTGTACAACACTAGAATGTACTCATACTCGTACTCACAACAACAAAAATTCGGTGTACTCGTACTTTCTTCATACTCATGGCCGAGTATCCACACTAATATAACTGCACACGTGAACAAGTTCACCTATTGGTATTTCAGAAATGTTTTTGAGGTATGTACAGGAAAATATTCCATTTTCTAACACAACTTACAAGTGATGGTGAGTGGTAAGCACTGTCTTAAGTTTCACATTTTCCTCCTTTACTGCATCCACTACCTGTCATATTTGGGGAGAAAAAAAGAGACACAAAATTGGTCACATATTCACTTCAATTTAAGTGGAGAAATAACACTTTATCAGTACATGCACACATACATGTAAGTTGGTGTTTGTCTTACAGTCACTATGTGGACTTGTGAACAAAAGATGTCCACATAATGCAGGTTGTGTTGGCGTTATGTGGACTAAGCCGTGTCCACATAACGTTTTGCCCTCTCTGGAAAACAGGTTTAGAGGCATTTTTGGGTAAGGTTTATCTGTGGCAAAATGAAGAGAAATACAACAGGGAATCATAGGAAAAAAAATTGGGTTGAAAGAGTTTTCACAGTTTAAGT